>JAPYYZ010004478.1:0-11698 GCA_030522705.1 Eretmocerus eremicus
TCTGTGGATTTTGATGGAAAGGCGATTTTTTCTTTGATGAATACCGCCGAAAGTGTTGGTGTATGCGGCTGTCATTCGATCGTTGCTAAAAATCTGACGACACGATTCTCAGGGGAAGAACCCGTTAAATTTTTCGGTCAATGAATGGCGGCAGTTTTGAGTTTTTATCTCCCGGACGGCAGAGGTGAGAGAGCCGATGCTCGGAAAGTGTAGATGGGCTGTGCGAAGTAACGGGTGTACGCGTGGCGCGAGGAATTGGGTGAAGGGGTGAGTGAGCTAATTACCCGAGCTTGAGAGCCTGGCCGCCGGCGCGGAGGCCCTCCTCGCCAAGCAGTGTCACCTGCTCTTCCTCGCGGTTCGGATCCGCCATCTGCGACACGACACTTCCATGCTCAGCCTGCCAACAGACACAAGTCACCCTCTGCCCTGTCTCTCTCTCTCTCTCTCTTTTCTCCCGGCTCTACTTTCCGTCCCGCGTTTCGCGAGATAACTTCACGAGACATTCAGAGGACGGGGTGCTAATTTACGAAGCTACGAATCCACCGCCTTCGAAAGCCTTGTTACTCTTGTGCATATCGAACTGAGAGAACTTTAAATCCAATGCTTCCCCGCACTTGGTATCTTTCTTCTCTTGAGTCGTAGAAAATCAAATTTCTCTAGCGCGCCCCGGATAATTGCGCCGGCTATTCGAAGAAACACAAGTATTGTGCAGCGGACGACTCGGAACAAACTGTAGTGGAAATTCATATCAGAACAATAATTTAATTCAGAGTGACCCCCCATTTCTCAAACCGGTTGAGAGGATTTTTTTCAGCTCTACAGGCACAATATCACTTGGCAACTATCAACTTTTTTTCGATCGAAATAGTTCCAAGGCTTTCGTCAACGATGATGCATTGGTAAGGATAGAAGGTGGAATTTAGTTTGATTAAGACGAAAAAAAGCGAGGAATGAAATATTCTACAAGGAGAGCTAATTTATGGACTGAAAGATGGAGTATTGTGCGCTACTTTTTGACTATACAATTGCGGTAAGAGAAAGATGATCCTTGGGGGAACTAAAAGTTGCGATCAAACGATTCGAAAAAAAGACATCTCAGATTTATACTCGACACATTCCAACATCACATTAATTACGATTCGCCCAAGTTTCAACTTGGCAGCAGAGATTTTCTCGAACATGGATAATACTAACAAGTAAGTAGAGGACCAACCTTGTGGATCACGGATTTGGCCATAACTCTGGGAATCATCTTGTTTCGGTGAGAAATGAAGATATCCCAGAGGGCTTATGCTAATAGGCTCTCTGTTCCGAGATACAGCTATGGACATTAGCGTTGCCCATATAGGCCCGTATTAAAAAGCCACATAAAAACAAGATGATTCCCAAAGTTTTGACCAAATCCATTGATGATTTAAATAAATGTTTCAGTATGAAAGAGGAAAGTAAATATATTCTGGAGTATAAAGGAGAGTAGAAATCAATTTCGGGGAAATTACTGCGTGAAAGATATGAAATATATAGTATGATATCAATATTATTATTTAAATGTAATTCATAAGAGACTAATTGTAAGATTGAAAGACATGCAACACGTGTGAGTGATGAGCTACACCTGAGAGGACGGTAAAATCTTATTCACAATCATGAGAATAAATAGAGAGAAACAGGCTGAAATAGAAATAAGTCTATAGGTAATCGAGATTTTATGGAGTATCGTACTAGCGCATGATGTGATTCCCGTTAGTCTTACAGTTAATTAAAGCACTATAAAGCTAGTAATCACTATTTATGAGCCAACAAGATAGCAACTCTTTCCTCGAGGCGATCACATAAATTGAATCTTGACTTTTTTGACAATTTTTTCAATGTATCCACAAGTAAAATAATTGAAAACTGTGGGCACTGTTTCAATACTACATGTTGGATACTCTGAAGTAACAAAGTTTGATTCTAAACAAGCAATTCACGCATGAGAAGAATACTTTCAATGCCATTCCTCATCCCAGGTTGCACAAAATATACCAAATTCGATCAAAATTTGGATAAATGCTTGACCAGGTACTGACAGAAATTAGAGTGGAGATACACGTTTTTTTGCATCATATGGTACCAATGATTGATGAACCGAACCAAAATCTCTTGTTTGAATCGTTCAACTTGATGAAATTTAAATTTAAGATGGTGGAACTCGGAAATTTTTTAATTGGGCTCATTCTTCGTGGAGTATTTGACAGAATATGCAAAAAGTTGGGCGATCCTGAAGATGTTGGGTGCATATACAATCTTTCATTTTCAATTTTGCTTTAATCGCAAGTGGGAATAGAACCTATAATATTCCACGGTAGGATACCATTACTTTCAAATTTCATTAAAAATATAGTTTAAATCAATAAACTATTGAACTTTCTCTACACCAGGCCTAAAACATTGATCATCAAACCTTTCCAATACGAGTCGAAGTGAGAATTTCCCATAATTATACTTGCTCGTAACGGTTTGCAATTTCAAGCATAGCCTCGGAATTTGATGTGGAATTCATTTGAGGAAGCAGACAATCCCTATCTTGTTTGGTTTTCAAAATCTCTCAAAACTATTCGTCGCAAACCGAAAATCAAATTTTTACTTTTCTTTGCATCTTAAATATGATTATATATTATAATGACATTGGTGAATTGATACGACTCCATAGCGATCTTCTAGAATAATATGTGCGGGTTTAAGACATCTTACTCATACTTTTTGTATAACAATAGTAGTTATTCAATAAGGTGTATCGTATAATTTAGACGGAAGTTTATCCTCGTGAGATGAGAAAAATATTACCTGTCACTGAGATCTTTTGAGGTTGTGATTAGAATTTTTAAACTCTGACCAATCATTCAGTGCATGGAATCAATTACATCAGTCTCAAAAAGAGTAAGAGTATAAAATCATATTAGACGTACGATCTCATGTAATGTGACCTGAAGTGATGTGACCTGAGGTCATACTCCTCACAACTTCGATAAAAGCAGTTTCGAGACTGGAGAAATCAAGATATATGTTCCAGTGAAAGTATCTCAAGATCTCAGCACAATACTGCGAACTAAGGCGCCCTTTTATTGGATAAAAAACTATGATGCGAATGAACGTAAAAATGTTTTAAAACCCACCTAAAACTTCGGGAAATTCGAAAGAAAAATTGCCAAGCAATCCCATTTCATTCAAATCAAAAAGCGTTGGCTCGCTCTAGGATGGTTGAATTGACGATTGATTTTAGGGTCATTCAGAATCTCATTGTTTAGTAGTAGCTGTGCTTTACACTTGGGGGAGCCTGCGAGAACGAAATGGACCAGAACACTCAAATGCTGTGCTTCTCCGAAATGAAGTCAGCAACTTTACAGGAAAAATCACGAAGATGAATGGTTAGGTAAACGCCGCAACTCATACACCGTTGAGGGACTCAATTTAACCCATTTCAATAGCATTGAAAAATATTCATTAGCTGTAACTTTTTTCGAGAGTTTTCAAACGAGCCTGAATCTTCCCCAACCCTTATTCTTCCACCCGGGACATTATTGCCATTTCGTTAGTTTGAGAATTTCAATCAATCCATTGACACAGTGTAAGCCATTACTCCAACACCTTTTTTAGTCATTACTGCGATTCGAATATTATTATTGAATACGGGGCACCACTACTGAGTGTCCAATAGAAGAATTTTAAGATAAGATCCCAAGCATGCTCTAATCACAAAGGTTATAAAATAAATAGGTGCAATCAGTGCGGTCAAACCGTTCCTTTACCATGTATTTTGAAGAGGAGCGATAGGCCGCCGCATGATGGATGTGTCAATAAAAATGTGATATGAATTACTGCGCATCTGTGTGTGGCAGAGACAGTGCAATAAGAAGTGTCACAGAAGTTTTATGACTCTGAATTACAAATTAAACATGAGCAGATCTATATGCTGATCAAAAGCCAGCCTGCTGCAATAGACTGTTGGTGAAATTTTCCACCAAAATAACAATCTACACACTACAAACACTCAAAAGCACTAAGTCAGAGTTAAAAGATCTACAAAGAGTTAAGATAGTATGAGACTAGAGTGTACAACATTTATACACAGAAATTACAGACTAATAAGAACAGTAGAATGGTGAATAATAAAAATTGATCTATAAGACCATCGTTACCTCCGAATCTCGTGATGAGAGATCGTTCAAAAATGTTCGATTTCGTAAAAATGCGCAACCAGAGACAGGGCAGACTCACGTGATTGTGTCAGTCGCAGAGTTTGCGACTTTGTTAGTTTACAATGCTCATTCAGTGAAAATTTGTCAGAATCCTAAAACCTCTAATCAGCATTGATCATTAGTGACACAAAAGATACATTTAGTACCAATGTTCTTCTCTCATTAGCATGGTCATCAACTCTTTGAACCAAAGTATTCCACGGATGTTTGTCGTAGCTTTCCTTTGGGATATTACATACGACAATTTGCAAATAGATATCGTCACATCGTTATTGAACGATCGTATCTCTGACACAGACTATATCAATTTCTTTTGATAACTGACCGAAAAATCACACAATTTGAGCACTTTTTCTGATGCCAAAGCAAAAAAAGAAAACGTCAGAATTATTTTTTTCCTTAATGCTTAGCCTCGTAACCCAAATGCAAAATTCACTCATGCATCAATCAATGAAAAATTATTAAGCTTTCCACTGTGCTGGTACATATAATTTAAAAGTCATTTCAATTTGAAAAAAAAAATCATAAATAAGCAGGACGAAGATTTGAAATTGAAATCAGACTTAGCATAATTTCTTCTTACTCTGATGGTGCTCACAATAATAATTTAACTCTGTCATGAATTAGCTCCTTGAGTATAAATTTCTCCTATAATAAAATAGTCTAATCCCTCATAAATTATACAAATAAGATTTTCAATTTAGAATAAACTTTCCCATCATTTAAAACAACAACTACCAGCTGCTTCTTATCATGTACATAAACACATTATATAGTTGTTAAGCTCCAATCAATCTCACTCAAGATTGTCATCATTAAATTTTGAGAATTACCAAGAGTTGCTATGAGATGAAAATTGTTCTAGACACGGATATTCACGTGTGTCTATGTATTTGAAGTCGTTGGACCTCTGAAATTTCTCTAATGAAAAATTCCAGCCAAAATTTAGATATTCAACATCAGCAATTGAAAATATTAATTAAAGCTAATTCAATTTGGTGATTGATAATATGCTGGTTTCTTACCTCATCAAAGAAAACCTGGGTTTTTCTTAGGATATGCTTGAGCTCGGTGAGTTCAAGGAAATTCCTTTTCAAAGCCTCAGCATTTTGGTTGACTTCTCGCAGCTCATTTTCCAATTTCTCAAAAGTTGCTTCCAGATCTATCATTTCTCTTGGCTGTGGGGCTTCAGGATTTTCTCCTGTATCAAGCATTGGGATGCCATCTTTCTTAATCTCTTTTTCCAGGTATCGTAGTTTCCTTTCCATCTCATCACAGCGCCTGACTTCATTGACAAACTTGCGTTGGAATGCATTGACATCGGGATTCAACTAAAACAACCAAAGGAATGAGACTGTTAGTAAATTCAATCCTCTATTATCTCTGTGATCTTCCATTCATATTTAGAAATGAAAGCTGCCAAGATGGGCAAAGCCATGACCGATAATTGAAAGATATATCAAAAGGTAGCTGGACAGAGGATGCAGGATCTTGTGGATGGAAAACGGGGACTGTAATGTAGATTACAAGATACAACCACAAGAAGTTGCAGGAAACAGATTGAAAGAGCGTGGAACACAACTGACCAGCCGATTGCAACACTCTAATCGTGCACTCGAGGTACACAGTTGCAAATGTCAACATTTCAGCTCGGAGAGGAGATAAGGGGCTGCCTTGACTCAAGAGTCAAGAGTGAATCAAAGCATTGTATTCGTATGGGTGTGCTTGCATTCAAGGTGAGGGTCACGCGCTCACGCATCTCTTAGACAAGAAGTCAAAAATTTTGAAGCTCAGGTAGAGTCAGGAAAACTCACGTCTCTGAACTGCACGAGTCCAAGCTCCCCCAGCTCGGAGACGCAGGCGTAGGCAGCCTCGCTCTGCAGGAAGAGCTGACACAGGGTCATCTCCTCGCTCCTGAACAGCGAACCCATTTTGCTTGTTGAGCACCGTCTAGCTTACTCCGGTGCAGAGGCTCAACGGCTGATAGCCAGCCCGCTGTCGTTCAGCTATCCCGGGCCTGCCCAGGACACGTCCCCACAACTCGTCTCGCAGCCTCGCGTCGATCGAAATTTTGGCCCAACGGGCTTGCCGCAGCGACGCCGTCAACGATCCGCGACGGGAACCTGCTTTATTTGTCCGCGAATCGATAGGATAGTAGGCGGTCACACGGGGCAGTCACGAGGTGCCATCGATCGATAGCTCCGACCGCGGCTGCAACTCTCGCCCCGTCGGGCCGCGGGACAGCGAATCTGATGCACTATATATAGATTAGCTTCTGCTAGACACGTCACGTATTCACCCACACAATCGCGAGACGGCTAGTGTGGTTTTTGGCTTCTGCTCCGCGAGTAGGGGCCCTAGCAATTACCCTAGCGTGTGTCGGTCGTTGATCATGTGACGGACGACCGCAGATCAGCGGGCCGAGGAAAAACTCTGGCTGGTGCACCTGCTTGTTTCGTGAAGGATTGCGAAAAATACGGAGAGAAAGTTATAATTGATCAAAACCAAGTTATCCTCCGTGTTGATAAATGATAAGAGCCAACATGCTGGCGGGTATCTTTGTGGCTATTGCTACTTTCACCGCCTTAGGTTAGTATCCTCCCAATCAGGGTGATTACTACCCGTGTGTTGCAGATTTGGTGGTATACAATCATTATTAATGAAAAACCCTTCATGTATAGCCCAAGGAAGCGGTGAATTCACAGTCCTTCACACTCCCCCGGGTCTTAAGTTCAGTGGCAGTGAGTCACTCAACCTGAGCTATCTCAAAGAAGTATACTCTGCTGCGCTTGGCTTCACCCCCAGTCAGGTACAGCCGTGAATCTTCTGTGTATCCTTGTGTGGAATATAATGAAATTTCCTCGCTTTTATGTCTTAGAAGCCTGAATGGCATGGTCTATTAACCAAAGCACACCATTATCCAGAGGCACTAGTTGCCGTTGCACTCGAGGGTGTTGATTCTCTGGATGACAGTAAAAATACCAAGTTCCCATTCAACATTGACGAAGATGAAGAGCTTTCTTGGCAATTTTTGAGACGTCGCCTCGAAGAAAGAAGTTCAAATAACACATTTGTTCGCATAGAATTTAAAGATGGGGTAAACCATGTGAGTATTGAAAAACATTCTTGCAGAGACAAAATCATTCTATCCAATATACTCATTTAAAAAAAAACTATGAATCAATAATTTTCTAGCTTGGAGCATCAGCCTTAGGGGAATTGAAAACAATACCCATTGATGAAAAAGTGTCGAGACCATTGAGCTTGAATAACGATGTAGATCGCAAGTTTTTAGAGGAGATGCAACTTCTGAAAGCAATAGCAGTGAAGATTCCTTCTCATGCCAATGTCGACAATGTTCCAGATATCTATTGGTTTGTTGTTTCCAGCCTAGGCAAAGTATTTGACACTTATGGAAAAAATTCTCCTGCTGCCACTAAAAGCTTGGACTTGCTCAAAGAAGCTTTGCATGAACTCAGCGAGGCTTTCAAAGAAGCTTACAAGAATGAGGTTTGTTCCTCTGTCACTCATAATTGAACATAAAGTATCTTGTTTGATACAGTATTGATTCATTCTACTTGATTTGTACTAAAAACTATTTACAGGTTCTGATCACTGCTTTCTCAACCAACAGTAGCCATGTTCGGCAAACTCGCTCACTAACGAGATCAAAAAGGGACACTGGACTAGCAGAAAACAAATCGGTTTGTAATAGACTCATCAATATTTCTAAACTTCTTATTTCATTGTGCTCATGATCTTTTGCGGGCTGAATCATAACCAAGCAGGAAAAGATTTAAATTTCAAGGTGTGGGATTATTTAACATAGATTAAATTGAATGTAAAGCTGATAATGGTGGCGTGAGGTCATCAGGGATATCGCAATCTGGGGTGACTTTCGTAAGGCCAGGGCGTGGTCGTATGTACGACCGGGGTGATTTTAAAGACTTGGTATTTTTGCTCTGGTTGTTGATTAGTTTTTTCTGCACCATATTGTAAGAGGACTGAGTTTAAAAGCTGGGCCCTCATCTGCGAAATGAGCCCTCGCAGAATGCTCAACGATGCCTCGGTAACAGTTATGGCAGAATGTTCAAGTTTTCAAAGTCACCCCGATCTTTTCTTAGTCACCCCAGTTTACGGTCCCAAGTTGAGTTCAAGAAGAGCCGAGAAGGGAATTTTCGGAGGCTTCGTTATCATAACGTTATTTTTGTCAGTCGGTTCTGTAATTATGACCAAAAGTAGCATGAATGTCAGATAATTTATCATGCTATAAGAAAAGGAGCATTGTTATTAGAATCAGCGCAAGAAACTTCATATGAAGATATTGTCGGTTTCAAATTTCAATCAATGTCTTTCGTTACATTGATCCTCGTCAGACTGCCGTAAATTCTGGTCTCCCCTCTGGAGAATGCATATATCTTGACATTTCTTTCAAAGGTGGTGTAATCTATCTTGAATTGATTTCATAGGATACAGAATCAAACAAACTTGAAACTCCTTCAACATCCGAGCGGACCACAGATAATAAGCTTAAAATGGTCGAGGTATTGATCCAAAGTATCTGTTGAGAACTTAATTTTGCTTTCAGTTCATTTTCATGCACTTACCTGATTGATCATTTGAAAATTTTATTTTAGGAAATTTTATTCTTCACGCAATAACTTAGAATGATTCTTCACATTTCCTTTCACCAAATTCTTTCGTTGTTTTATTCTTAGTTATTTAGAAGTGTTAGTTTTCATATGAATGAGTACAAGTGACATAATTTTCGCTTTACAATTCAACCAATATTTTGACTTATTGATCAACAGAGCGGTAAAGAATCTGAAAAACTTGACGCTGGTGAAAATGAAAAGATCGATGAAAAGCACTCAAACACTAACACTGAAACACTTTCGACAAATTCACCAATGAGCGCGGGAGAAATGAATCACGAAAATCTTACAAACACCAAAGCACATGTTCAGAACAAAATTTTGAAGGTAAATTGTGGTTGATATGTGTATGCTTGGATAATTAGTTAAAAGCTGTTTGTGCCTGATGCCTTTTTTGTGCATGCTTAGAGTATCAGCATTGCTTCAATTTGATTAGGTGCTACAACAAATGGTGTTTTCCCCGTCGGGTACGTAGATGTATTTGAAATAATGGACCTTGCTACGCGCCATCTCTCAAAGCGCAATTTTCTCATCTCGTACTATAGTAATTCGTTGAGATGTGGGGTGTGTTGACGATTAGTCGTTAGTTCCCATAGAGCTTATCGTTTTTTATGTCATCTCTGTAATGCAGTGAAGATAATCAACACCGTTTCGGCAAGGACGTCGTATTTTCGTAGCCTTATGTCTAGGGCTTTGTCGCAATTTTTTTCCAAATATGATATCCTTATAGGATTCCTCGGATTTTTTGCGTCGAAAACCGCTTTCCAAGAAAAGGTCTCAGTCTAGGTTCAACCATAATCCAAAAGAGTGTGAAGCCGAGTCGCTCTACAGAAAGCGTCCATTTCTTACGTTAGCCGTATCACATGGCTAAACGGAACACATCTCGGCTTGTTCAGGCATGCAGTAAAGGGCTTAAAAATTTCCGAAATAATTTGTGAGAGCATCTCTCGAGCTATCAATATATTCACGAATACATTTTATTACGTTATTATCACATATCTGAGTGATTTCGTGAGGGTTTTAGCTAACTAGGATTGAGAATACTCGGAAATGAATGTTACAATCACGTCTGGCCACTTAGGTCTTTCACACGGATAAATTCATGACCATGATGTGTACCTTCCACCATTTACAAAAGGTAGAACGTCCACCTCTTAGATAGAGCTTCATTTTATCGTAGACATCATTGTAGAGATGGTAAAATGTTACGTTCTTGATCGCGATTCTTGCCCATTCAAAGCAAAGCGGAAATTTTCCGTCGAAACACGGTTTGTCAATATTTTTCTAAGTGAGAGGCCTACAGATTATATGTGTCCTCCAAAAAACAACGTTTTTCAAATTTCAGTCTTTGCTTACGAGCTAAGGCCACCCAGGGACCTACAAAGGTTCAGAAAGTGCGTTTCTTACCCCCTGTTGACTCATAATAGTGACCTCCCAAGGTTTCAAGAATGACCCATTTTTACAGTGTTAATTGGATTCTGGGAACTAACGATACGTGATATTTTGTATTTTCTAAATTGGGACAAGACTTTAAGTTCTTTTAGGAACACATAGTATCATAAGTCATGAGAGCTTAGCTCAGCTGCAGAGCTCCCAGGCCCAATTTTGAGAGGAGGAAATTGTTTGCACTGACAAAGTCGAACTCTGCCTGACTGCAAGAATAATGTCTTTTGAAAACAGTACTTTATCAGAATGTATGAATGAGTACGGGGCTTCATATTCTTAGAGTGTTTTATTTCGATATCAGCATGAATAAATAATGCGCGGACACAAAATTAAAATGTAAATAAGTAATTTTGATGCAAAATGGGTGTGAGAATTAACGTTGCTTTGAAGATCAGGACTTATTGCTACTGTAAGTCACCTTTTTTCAACAAGTTTTGTACATACGTGAATAACGCATGACTTCGATGTGGTGCGACCAAAGCGCCAGTATCACTCGCGACTTGCAACGCAAGATATTGAATTTGGTCATTGAATAGTGAAACGCGTTATCCGATCGGCGTCTCGAATAGAATTGAATTCCATAGCTGCATTTGTATTATATAACACCGAAAAGGCAAAATAAAATTTTACATGGCGTCTTTTTAAATGACTCAATCTGTACAACAAGTTGTCAAAGCGAGTTGAGAAAGATTCGCTCTAATCTAAGTGATATCGCGTCGATCGAGTCGAAGGGGCTCGTGCTGTACCGATATAACTCCTATCGTCGTTTGATTTATTGGAAAATTACTCTGTATCTTATCTTTTTTCTACTCGCCCACTGTACCACTATTCTTTATAAGTCGTACAAATGTACCATTTTTTACCAAAATAATCCAGAAATAATCCTTGACATTATTTACAGGTTAAAGATTTAAATCTAGCCCCAGAGGTTTCTGACGACTTCCCTGTTATTTTCAATATTTGCTTCTGGTTCGTCGTGGCGTTTTTCTTCTCTCTTCTAGCTATTTGCAGTAAATATCAACAGTTCTTCCATTATCCTCGGCATACGTGCGTGCTTGACTAAGAGTCTCATTTTTTATTCTAGTCACCATTGCTGAAATGGATCCAGGACGCGATTCGATTATCTACAGGATGACATCAAACAGGATGAAGAAGGACAATTAATGTACACCATGTTCAAAACCTTGGTATTACTGGGAAGTATTCATCAATCAAATTGATTATTTGATTTAATGCCAAATCTCGAGAGGAAAATAATTTTTTTTCGCGAGTGAATGTAGCTAGTAACGGAGTTATTTGGTAAAACCGTAATGTCAAAGATGATGAAGAGAGATCTACTCATGAGTTTTCAATCTGGGC
>JAPYYZ010004479.1:0-10519 GCA_030522705.1 Eretmocerus eremicus
TTTTCCAGAATAGAATGCAGATTAGATTTCGGTGTCGTAACTTTTCATTGCTTATGTTTGGAAGGAACCCTGCTCACGCATCAACAGGGAAAATTTTTCAATGACACGAATCACGAACGACCGTCGATCTCCCCCTCTTGTACACTCGTAATATCAAATTTCATGGACGTTCGAACTCCAAAATCAGATGGAAACCGCTCGCTCTCGTATCTAGGTAGATTCAACGGCCATACGGCTCGAAGCAAGTGCATGGCACAGAAGTGACATTGGCCGAGCGGGCGATGCAGTACGCTCTAGTAGAGAAGGCACATCAGTCGGCAAATGCTCCGGGCGATAGATACGACTCCGGTTAACTCGCGCAGCGTACACTCGGTGCCTGTGTCGCGCGCGGCGGGGAGTGAGGTTATCGAGATAGGTGGCGAGTCAGAGGGGCCACGCTCTCGTCCTCTCCAAGCTCCAACTGTGCACCTGCCACTCTATATCCGAGCTTCGCAGCATCGGCCTCTCGTCGCTCGTCCAGTTTCACTATTATGCGCAGAGTGAGTGAGTGAGTGAGTAAGTGAGTGAGTGAGAGAGAGAGAGAGAGAGAGTCCGGCAAGAGCTCTCGCGCGTCGCATTCTATTTCAATCTGCGTCTCGTTACTCATGCGTCGCGCAGCCCTCAATTATCCGCTTCGCGAAGCTCGCCCCGGAGCATCGGGAGAGGGCGCCAAAACGAGCATGAATCGTGCACAGAGAGTGAGAGAGAGCCAGCATACGCCAGCAGCAGCACTCTCTCGGAAATAGTCGTCGAGCATGATTAATCGCGAATGCAATTGCCAACCGCGCGTGCGGAGTGTGTGTGTGCGCGCGCGCGCGTGTGTGTGTGCGTGTGTGTGTGTGTGTGTGTGTGTGTGTGTGTGTGTGTGTATGCGAGAGAGAGAGAGGGAGGCTGGGCGAAAATGAAGAGAGATACATTGTGCGAACGTGGTGCTGCATGTGGTACAGTCCACTCGAGTTGCTTTTGCGTACACAATGAGGACACGCCCGACGAGGATCTTTTGAATAAAGTAGAGTGATGACTCGGGGTATCAAGGGGAATTCCAATGGAAGGTCATTTACCGGCAGCGGGTGAATCTCCTGAAGACACTAGAGCTTTGACTGAGAGGAAGATGGCTGGAGAACGAAAT
Organism: Eretmocerus eremicus; assembly: GCA_030522705.1. Taxonomy (NCBI): domain Eukaryota; kingdom Metazoa; phylum Arthropoda; class Insecta; order Hymenoptera; family Aphelinidae; genus Eretmocerus; species Eretmocerus eremicus. The sequence goes on from JAPYYZ010004479.1 coordinate 1,169, forward strand.
GTGTATTGAGTCTGCTAGAAGGAGTTCTTTCAATTGCTTCATCTAGAATCAATCTTCACAATAATTTGACTGCTCAGAATATTAGAAAGGTCAAATGGGGTACAAATGCCTGAAATCCGAAATCCACTCCAAGACTGATGAACGCTCGTGAGTTCTGAAATACACCCAAATCAGTAGTACAACTGTCGCTGTGATGAATCATATAATCAGATATACGCAAAAAATTCATTCATGTTTTGTGCACATCGGAACAATAATTACACGTTCAGGATTTGTGACTTGAAGAGATGATAATTGCAAATAATTGCATTTGATAATTCCTTTATGATCGATTTTCAATATAGCGTAGGGAGTTGATGCTCTAGATGTCATAATCATTGCTGTTTCTTCCTCTATCTACACCAACAACACAAATGCACGCTATCATAATATTGATCTAAAACTAATGAGCGACCATTCCATAACTCACTCAGTTTTGGTATTATAGTTTGAAGATGTTGCTTCGTAAAACGGACGAGTAATAATTTTTTGACTGAATCGATGGACTGATTTTCAAGCATCCTGGTCTAATCAAGATTACACAGGTTTTGGCCGAGCATTTTTTGAGCAAATGAACCACATAAACACAGGAATATTCCTTCAAGGATGAGGATTGAACTCAAACCGGTTACTTTCCAGGTGGTTACGTACCAACTAGACAATGGAGACGATTGTGTGTCCCATTCGTCTGTCTTTCTCTTTACTCATATTCTGCATCTTCCAAGCCACTTTGGGGAGAATTCTTTGGCCTGTGTTGTTCTTCTTCGGAAAATACTCTGCGGAATCTAGTGTATATTTGCCAGGACTCAAATGCTTTGAGAATTGAATCATTCATAGGTCAGAGTAAAAGGAAGTTATCCAAAATTTGCTGTTGAAAAAAAAACTATCCAAAAATTGTTCAACTGTAGAAGTCAGAAGAAACTATCAAAACTATTTTCTTCAAAGGAGGACTACCTGAAATCGTCTCGCGAAGGAGGGAGAGTTGAAAATTGTCTGATTATAAACGTCCTTTTACCATCAGGCAATTTGTAGATAGTTCCTTCTTCTTCAGAAAATTTTGGATAGTTCTTTTTTGGCAGAAAATTTCGGATGGTTCCTTTCTACTCTCAAGATTTTGAACAGTTTTTTTTCACTGTGAGCTATCGGAGATTGATTGCTCGGCGTACCCACGAAACGAATCGATATCAAAATCACACCCTGCCAAGTGCAAGCCAATCCAAATGAAAACCGCAGCGAATAACTCGTCCACTTTCTCCTTCCAGATCCTGCTGTCGCACTTTGACGCCTTCAAGTTCCCCTCGTCCGAGGTGGTCCAGTTCCGCGCCCTCGTCACCCCGTGCATGCCCAGCTGCGAGCCCGTCCAGTGCGACGAGGAGGAGTCCACGGGCGAGCTGCGCAGCGTCATCTCGTTCGGGCGCCGTCGCCGAAGGCGCTCCACCTCGTCCACTCCCGCCAGCTCCAACTCACCCGTCCGCGAGGACCTGCTGCTGGTCCAGTCCATCCAGATAACCGACAAGTTCGGCTTCGAGGCTCGCGACTCGAACGGGCGACCCCTCGCCAACTCGACCCACCACGACCGGGACCAGTCGCTGTTCGAGGCCGAGCTCGAGGACGAGCTGCAGCACGGCAGCCTGGACGACGGGCCCGTGATCGGACTGCTGGGCACCTGCATGAACGTCGGCGAGGCTCTCCTGGCCGCCAGTGCCTTCCTCGTCGCGCAGCTCGTGGTCATAGCCGCGTGGGCGTTCGCCTGGCAGCGTCGTCGCCAGCAGCTGCTGAAGCACCAGGAGGCGCTGTCGGTGTCGGTGTCGGTGCCCGGGCTGCACCACACCGGCAGGGCCGACAGCCTGTGCAAGCTCTACGACGCGCACCACGGATACTCGCGCAGATTCTGAGTCTGGCGCCTCGTAGAGCTTGCGCGAGCTCCAGAAGATACAGAGAGTGAGATGGGCAACGGGGGCTAGTCCCCCCGATGCGCCTCGACGCTCCGGGTGTTTTGAAAAATGAGGCCGCGCCGCGCGAGCAGCTCACCGATTCAAAGTGATTGGGCTGCTCGCGCCACGCAGCCGCCCTCTAGTGTGTACTATAATTTTGTATATCGATCGAGGGGCACGTGAACGTGTTCCCCGGATTGCACGCGCCTCGCCTCGCTCGACGCGAGACGCCTGCGATCGAGTCGCTCTAGCTCCTTCTGTGACACTTTTTTCTAGCTCATCGACTTGCTCCTGGTTCAACTCTGCCCGCCAACTCCGCGATAATTCAAAGTATCGGAGCTTTTCATTCACCTTTCATTTTTTTCAGCTGAACACGAAGGGCGAGCTCGGGACCCTGCTCTTAATCGCCCTTCCGTATTCACCTGGTCCCTTCGAAACTCCTTCATTCGCTCGATACGATTTACTGAGGATTGCGCGAGTCTTCCGCCGTATCACTAGCAAAAGCTCGATATGGATCCTCGACGGCGTCCGAAGCTGTAGCGTATGCTCCGGGCATCGTCGACGATACGAGTATGAAAATTCCGAGCGACGTAATCGGGGATACGTACTCGAGAGCAAGAGATGCATCCTCGATACGCGAATGGAAAGACGAATTTTACGAGCCGCGCGATGCTTCAGAATCAATGGCTGCATCTCGTACTCGCTCTCACCCGTCCTCCGACTTGAGCCAAGTTCTGCAAGACTCGGGAGATACGCGCTCAGACATACAGCCGTGAATCTTCCCCGAGGGAGCTATCCGAGCATCTCTCCACTTTTCGCGCATTTTTCTTTTCAATCGACGAGCATCCCGATTGAACAAACTCGCGCGGCGATCGTAAAAAATACCCGAGACAAAATTTCACGTCTAGAGCATCTGCATACGGCCTCGAGCCTGTTGGAGACATTTCGCGAGCGGCAAGAAGCTTTCGAGGGCGCGCAGATTCAAAACGGCCCGAAGAAACTGAGTCACAGTGAGAAAGGACGAGGGGCGGGGTCGCGGATTCTAATTAGCATTGGCAATCGGGTGCCATTATGCAGATGCCCTCTTCAGAGCTTGCGGCGCCAGAGACATATCCCCCTTGGGGAGGATACGTCGCAAGCTCGCCACAGACATCCGCACGTGAACCGAGTGGCTCCCTCGGGATTTGGAATCTCCGCGAGTTGATTGGTTGCCTAGGACTTGGAACCGCAGAGGAACGCGTCACTCGTCTCGATATTCCGACGCGATATGAAATACGTTCGACGCGTCGACTGAAAATCCGCCGAGGTGCAGAGCTTGCAAAAACAGCTTTCGGGCGCGATATACGAGTTACACGCATCGGGAAACCTTTCGATATTCGAAACTCATATCGCCGTCCATCTCTCTGAGCTGTCGTTATTAATCCAGGCCCGTTGATTGATCATAATTCTGACGCGTTCGAATCCGGGAGCTTTGCAGCGTAAAATTGAATTTGCGCCGCATCGATCTCCCCCCGTATCCTGATTCCATTTGGCTATCGGTACTCGGAAACTCGCTTCTGCACAACCACGCGAATCCTTCCGCGCGGCACGAGAGCTTGCGAGCTTGCAGAAATTCGTTTGGCCGCGCGCTCAAAGAGAGAGGGGCCGGGAAAAAAAGGTTGGCGCGCGAGCGAGAGCGAGTCAATCAGTCCACAAAGTGATTGTGAAGCATCACAAGATTGCGTTCGCCGTTGAAATATAAAGGCGCGCGCATCGGCTCTGCGGAGGAAGACTCGCGCGGTGTCAAAGCGGAAAAAAAGCGCGCGCAGAGTTAAAACGGGATCCGTACGTGTATATGTATACTCGGCCGACTGAACGAGGAAAATATAATGGAAAACATTGGAAAACGGGAGGATGACAAAAAAATGAACAAGTATACGACGAGCCATCACATACGCGAGAGAGTTTCTGGACTATACATGTATAATGCATATAGAGACGTATATGGTGCCTAAGCGAATAACTGATTTATATTTGATACATAATAATGCAAGCAGCTGTAGACGAGAGAGCTTGTGATGGAAGAGATGAGAAAGTGAACAGAGCACGTATACGCGACAATTTAGATTTAACGAACTTGTTAATACGATATATAGATAAAGATATGCAAGCTCGAGGATATTCCATAGAATTTTTCGTACGGATTATAAGCTGATAATAGTATATATCCAAATTGCTTGTGGTGAGAGGGTAGAGCCAATTATAATGCAAAAAAAAAGAAGTTGGCCGAATCGCGCGCCAATTTTGAAAGCGTAGAAGAGAGCCGGTGTCGCGTTCAGCGCGCTCGCGTACCTACATAGCTCGTAAAGTGCCGCCGCTCGAAAATGAGCTTGCGCGCGCGTCGCACGAGTGCGCGCTGATACTGCATCGGCCACATCGACCAAGTTCGGCCCAAGCGAGATCTCAATCTCTCACACGAGATTTGTGAGCGCGAGCTCTCATTCGAGCCGAGCCGCCCATGTACTGCAGTCTTTACGATTTATCTGTCTCATATTCTCTCTCTTCCTCTTTCTCTCTTGATTCATCTACTCCCTCCTCTCTCCTCTCTCTCTCTCTGCCTTTAGTCATTCCGGTATATAATAATGATAATGATGATGATGGATGCACTTGCCATTGAGTCGCTCGGACGCTGCGCGCTTTTAGCGAATGAGCCGACTGCACTCAATGAAGACTGCGCGCCTGCGATGCGCTATCAAAGCCGCTCATCTGTTTTGCTCCTCTCTCGCTCTCTCGAGGGGATGCAACACGATGAAACGGCAATGATTATCATCATCTACAGCGATTCCCATAACGCGTTCGCGAATAATCATGTAACGATCAAATTATATCTCTGCCTTGAGAAAAGTGGATCTAAGTGATAAGTTTCTCGTTAAGGATAAATCTACGATTGAATATATTGCAATACACAATCATATGAGTAACGTAAATACATATCCAAATACGAATATACGTAATATGAGAATTCGAAGAGAAGACGAGTGAAGAGACGAAAAAAATTGGGCTCGAGGACGATCAGTCGCGCAATTTTGGTTTTATAATGAATTCTATTTAGCCCATGTCCCACTTTTTGTACTCTGACCGGCGATCGCTCCGAGTCACGCGACGAGCCTGGCACGAGCGAGGACGCATCCGCACTGTCAAATTGGGCGAATTCGTTCGAGCTCGTTTCCTCGTTGCATCAATTCCTGCTCCCTCTTCTCCCCCTCGTTGGACTAATTTTTCCGATTCGCGTGCTGCTCGCGGTAGACGTCGATGCTTGTCCTCGAGCCCGAGGTGCGCGCCCGCTTTGCGCTGTTCGACTAGCTCGAGTCTGCTCTGTACCCCGACACATCCGTGCATCATTCGCGAATCGTCCTTTTCTTCCATTTCATCAACGTACTCATCGTCACTTTTCTTCATCAATAAAATCTCGTCATCCAAAAAATTAGTTCTCGAGTCTTCATCAACTTACAAAAAATCAGCTCCAAGCTAGTCCCTCATCCTCATTTATCTCGACATCGTAGCAAAGTATCCAATCACGATTGTTGTCATGTACAGAGCTTACCCGGCGCTCGAGCACCTTCATATCGGCGCACCATCATTGCTTATTTATTATCGATATAAAATTAAACAGACCTACATATTTACGTGCGCAATCAATACGGTCTGAACGATTTTATGTTTAACCGGCTCTATCTTATACCGTTAAGTTCCCTCCTCATCCCCATGAATTGTATACGTACATTAATATTCTCTTCATGTATCCTAGCTCATTTATCATGTTTAATTCCGCATCAACGCGAGAAACGAAAGAAGTGTAAAATTTTCCCGGTCAACGTCAAAAAATAACAGACGAATGTTCAGCAACGACATTATAACAAATGGATGTCTCTTCTTTTGTACTATTGAGTTGTCTCTCACGTTGAACCATCGTTAACGTCAGTACCGTTACTTTGTACATAGCATATATGGTACGGAGAAATAAACTCATTTTCTAACGAACCTCTTCTGTCTCATTATTGTTCCTGTGCTACATTCCATCCTGCCCTCGTAATTTGTAGCCTGTATTGTACAGAAAACTTATGAGATGTCAATGTTTGAGCTAGTTGTCCATTACGGCGATACACGAGTTTTCGAAAATCTCAAAAAACTCATACATTGTGAATCAGATCGACGTCCGTTCACTCACATTCGGTCTAACTGTCTAATTATAACACGTGAACTTCTATTCTGCTGATGAACGAATCACCTTTCAAACTCTGGGATTGCAGTAAAACAAACGAATATTATTGATAACTCAAGCACAACTGATTCATGGAGAATGCATGACAACGGAATTCTCGTGTATGATTTCTGTTAGAACAAGCTTGATTGAACTGTTTTGATCATTGCACAAGAGCATTCAATTCTGGAGCTATCTTTGGTATCCAATTTTGAGAATGAATTTCGATTATTCGTGCATCTACACCATGATTTCCGTAAAAATGATCCTGATTTTATCTTGAATTCGAGATTCTGGTACACATGATGTAATTCAAGGAATCAAGAGCCACTCATATAATCCAACAAAACTCTCATATTGATGGAGTGATGCGAAATGTGGAGTCTGAAGACAATTGCTCCAAGTTAGCAGAAGATTTTACGAGTATCGAAAATAACAGTTCCAAACAAAGGATTTGATATGAAGGGCAAGATGAGAACTAGAATGAATGGTTTCTGGAAAAGTATGTTGGGCATGCATTTTCTATCACGAAAATCATGGGATAGCAAGAGCAAATCAGTGGTTTTGGTCAGAAGATGCTCATCCTTTCCCATCCTTTGAATCAAGACTACACACCTTCCATTCCAGACTACTTCCAGACTATTTCGATGGCGTAAAAATTCATGGAACTTGAGAATTTGAAGATAGAGAAGGTACGATAAGACAAGGAGAAAATTTGATTAGGTCACGTATAAGCTTGTGACTTCACAAAAATGTAATTTTGAATCATAAGTAATACACAGTACATAACGGGAAGACAAAATGAACTGAATTTACCCCAACGGATAATCCCTTACCAACTCCACCATTAGATTAAATGAGCTCGTTGAAAGAGTGCTTTGTCCAGGTAAGACGAGAACCAGAGCAAAACAACATTTGGAAGAGTTGCGAGAGAAAGCATTGAGTTCGTGTTTTTGATTGCGAGTGAATGCTGAGCTACCGCAAGGGAGGAAGTCGACTGAATCAGATGGAGGAGACGGAGTAGAGTGAATTGGGATGGATAAAAGAATTAGAACGTAAAAGACACGTCCCCTGAATTTCGAAGCTCAACATCAGCGGATGCATGAATATGGATCACAGTCTTAGCGCACGAGCTATGATCTACGAAGACCAAAGAATCATGATGACTTTAGTTTGTTTACTCCATACCCACTTACAATTTCCAAAAAATTATCCTGAGCTGTAAAAAATTGAAAACTAGCCTAACAACGATGGAAAATGATAGAATTCGAGACTTATAAGGATTATTCTTCTTTCGTAAGATTCTATCGCAGGATATTATTTGAGTCAATATTAATTGAGACTATCGGTTTTTCCTGCCAATGGTTTATTCAGCACATCAGTGCAACGTTCGGCTATTTTTATAGCCCTTCTCAAGCTAGAAAAAATTAATTTACAAAATTATACACAATACTCTTCTCTTTACACATCAAAATAGAAGATTCACAATCTCGCCTTACCGTAAAAATTGATTAGAATTCCCATGTGAGTCACATCAAAAGATCGGGGTTAATTTCGTAAATGCTTCAAGCAAAGCTTTGTGTCAACTAAAAATAACATAAGACTGAATTAACATTTATATGTCTATGCTATGATGATAATTGGAATTTTAAGCTCTCTAACACATCGATTATCCAAATTCTTAGTTCAAATTTTGGATAATCGATGTGTTAGAGAGCTGAAAATTCCAATTATCATCATAGCATAGACATATAAATGTTAATTCAGTCTTATGTTATTTTTAGTTGACACAAAGCTTTGCTTGAAGCATTTACAAAATTAGCCCCGATCTCTTGATGTGACTCACATGTGAATTCTAATCAATTTTTACGGTACGGCGAGATTGTGAATCTTCTATTTTGATGTGTAAAGATAAGAGTAATGTGTATAATTTTGTAAATTAATTTTTTCTAGCTTGAGAAGGGCTATAAAAATAGCCGAAACGTTGCACTGATGTGCTGAATAAACCATTGGCAGGAAAAACCGATAGTCTGAATTAATATTGATTTGAAAGGATTATGTTGAGTTTTTATTTTTTTTCCAGAGCAGAAGTTCATTTAGGACTCTTTTCATTGTAATATGTTCCTCCGACGGCTCGAAAGTTTTCTGAATCTTTCCATATTTAGATCAAACATCCTTGTCAAACAGTGGGCGCTCTGAGTCAGCGTATTTCACTAATTGGAAGACTTGAACGAGCTATTAGATTCAATAATGCGAGCATCTTCATGTCATCGGCGCGGACATTTTCTCAGAAATGGTGTCTCCAGTGTCGCAAATTGTCGCGATCAGTGATTATCTTTTCCGCAATGAATCCATTCACTCTCTCTCTCTCTCATTACACTATAAAATTAACTGTTCAAACTCTATGACTCATAATGATGCCATTTATTCAATCCTCTTTTCTATTTTTGGCAATATTTATACATACATTAGCGCATTTTTCTACTCACTCCGGATTAATCTATGTACTCATTTATTCATACTAGTGCACTTGCTCTGGAAATAAATACAGGAACTACGTCAGATGGATTGAGCTCGTCCATCTCTCCTGCATTGTTGGTCATGATTCTTGTTGGCTTTCTGTTCGTAATACTTCGAAATCAGAAAGATTCGTCGAAATGGAACGATGGAGTACTCGAGTGTCAGTCAAATTAATACTTTTGGTCACTACGAGCATCAGTTTCCATCCAACAAGTACGCCTATTCACACTCAGAAAATTATTGACATAAAACTCAAGTTTGATGATCATGACACTCATCATATTTGAATCTTTTTGATTCAGATAAAACAGCAGAATCGTCGAGCAATATAGATTTACGGGAGCTTGTGTCTTAAGTGTTCCCATTTTATTATACGCGCTAGACTTCCGCCGCATGCTGGACCACAGATGTGGTATTCGTTTCATCCAAACTATGCGATTTCATTCAATATCTCGAATCATTCAAGACAAGGTCAGATTGAACTAAAATGCTTAAAAAATGTGCAGAGTTGGGATCTTCTTGAATTCAAGGTGTTCGCAAGTATGCTGATGAAGCGATGGTTATTATTATGAAGGTCGTGTTCATCGCATGATCATGTCTCACATTATCGATACGTAC
>JAPYYZ010004480.1:0-10516 GCA_030522705.1 Eretmocerus eremicus
ATCTTTCAAATAGTTTCTAATTGTTTGGAAAGATTTTTATTAACAAATTACGTTTTGGCCGCCAGATGGCGCGTCGGCCGCACTGGGGAGCACTCTTAAAGGGCGAATCTGCAGGTGATGTGAGATATCCTTTCGTTGTGGATACGATTCCTGAGTGTATTATCGTAGTAGTGTATTATCTTGTTGTAAGCACTTAGTCCACAAGATTATCATGGCAGGTCGCTTGACTCAACTTCAAGACACAATCAATCAGGTAACGGAACTTGTTTTTTGGGCTTGCCATATTATTTCACGAATTATTAAAAAAGAAATTCCAATTTTCTGTCACCTCTTGTAGCTAGCAGAGCATTTTTGTCGATTTTTGTAACAGTGTGGGTAGTCTGATTCAAAGCCAAGCAAGTTTTCTGGCTTTGACCGAATGAACTCTTCCCAACCATCAAACCAACCACAAGACGGTAACTATACTATCGGGTTCAAGAACTTCTAAATTGAATCTATTTACATCAAGTTGTTGCCACATAAAACCATCCTGTTCCGGAGAAGATGACTGATTATTGCATATTTTTTGTAGTCTGTCTAACTCAGGCTTGGCATTGTTGAGTGACAGTGATGGTGAAAATGAATGTGATATTACTGATCTTACTAAATCCGCTCAATCAGATTGTGAACACATAGATCTGACCAGTATGCCATCAATTCTGTTTCCAAATCCCTGTGTCATATCAAAGATAGATTCAATTATATCAATTGTGAGTTTGTCAAAGATTCTTGTTGCATATTTCAGTACGTTTCCCAAAATAATCTGTTTTGTCCGTAGGCTAGTTCACTGGATGGTAATGATAAATTTGATCCTGAATACAGTAGTATTGAAGTTAACAATAACATTGATAATAAATCTGTTACTGAGTCGAGATATATATACCCAATTGACGAAAGAGAGAATGATGTTAATGCGTCTAATAAATGCAGTAGTGATAAAACAGTTGATTGTAAGACTGATTGTGAGTTTGATGATGGACCCGGCACAGATGATACTGTAATTGGACAATTAGATGATGATTCGTGTGCGACTGATAATGAATATGCATCTGAAAAAAGTCCTCCAAAAAAGCACAAGAAATTGAAAACACTCAGACGTCGTGCAAGAGATGCAGAAGGTAGTGACACATCATCTTCTCCATCTCAGTCATCACATAAGAAAATGAAAAGGATAAATTATTCTCTTGTGCAAATTATGGAAGATGAAAAAAGTGAATCATCAATTGAGCTGAGCTCAGGTCCTTAGCTTGATTCAGACATGAGTTCTCTTGGATTAAATGAAGACCTGGAAGCATGGATAAATATTATTAAAATAGCTCCTGTAGTTATGTCTAGTTCATGTGGGGTGAGTCCTGCACAACCTTGATCACTCTTTCAGATATCCTTCCTTTCAACTATTGAATATCCCATGACTAACAAATGAGGCAGAATGAATTTTTTACATTTATAAATCATGATGTTGAAATCTTTGAATGTACTTTCAGGTTTCTAGAGAAGATTCAAATGAAGAAAGGAGTGCTCTGAAAGATATTCAAGTTGATATTTTGCAAAAATATTTTCTTGCTCTTGATGAAATTCCTAAAACTCTTCTGGTAAAATTACCAGGATTTAATGTCAAGGTTCACAAAAATTGACGGATTCTTTATAAAAGGATTGATGCAAAACTGCTCCAAACTGATGAAAAGCTGCAGAATATTGATACTACTGAACAAAGAACTGGAGAAAAGTTTTTGAAAAAGAGACTGGCCTTCCAAGAAGATGTTGTTGCTTTGAATCTCTTTTCTACTTCAAATGATCATCACTATGGCGATGAAACTAAAGAACTTAGCAACAATGAACAAGATCAACAGACTTCCAGCTCGCTATCACCTTTATCAGCATGGGGTGGTTTTGGTTTGTTGCATTCTGGCAGCTTACTCAATTCATGTTGCAAATTATCATATTTAATGAGTAATTTTATTCTTGTAGATGAAGAATTTCAAATTGAATCCGACCCTCAAGGCATTGAAAGAAGTCTTACACAACAGTTACAATCCCGACCTAGATGAGGATGAAATGAACATGATCATATCCCCTGACTATACATTATCACAAGTAAGCAAAGCACCAAATAGTTCCCAAAAAAGTACTTGCCCAAGTGATGAATCAAGTCATGAGCAAGTTGATAGATTTATAGGAGACTTTCAAAATGATGGCGTTAGTGAAGAGTTTGTTAATGAGTACCCAGATTCAAGACAACTGAGAAATGTAAGCAATTTTTTAGTATTATTGAGGTCTGCGATGAAAATCTCCTTTCATAAATTAGTTGTGTGTATGTTTAACGAGTTTTTCGACAAAAATTTCTACTACATGATTATAGACCAGATCAATTACAAGCCATAAATGCTGCCAGTGTAGGGTTTGATTGTTTCATTTTCATGCCAACTGGGGGTGGAAAGTCCCTCTGTTACCAGTTACCAGTCCTTTTTAGTCCAAGTTTGCATAATTATAACAAATGATATGGTAGTACCGTCTAGTTCCATAATTATGCCGACCCGTTCCTGCTTTTCGATCTGCATTTTATACTTCGTGAAAGTTATACCATCCTTCTTTGAGTAGTTCTTGATATCGTTAGTCGATATCACGTATCGAGATCCAAATTTATTGTTCTCGTTGACTTCACGCACAATAGCAAAAGCCATTGCGAGAATGAGCCTGAAATTGGAAGAAATCATTTAAAATAGTTTCTCCAGCAGCTTGCAGATTTCTGGATAGATTTCATTTTGAATATTCTAATCAAACTTACACTTTTTTTGAATTGATACTCGCACGTTTTGGTTCAAGAATCGAGTCAATGAAGCTCGCCCATAACCCAAATTCAAATTGAATTGCAGACGTCTAACGCACTTACGATTTGGGAACAATTTCACTCGAGTTTCAATGCGTCAACAAAAACATGTTTTGTTTTCATTGTAACTTAACACAGGTTATCTTATTCACATCTTACGAAGACTCTTAACATTGTTACAAAGGAACCACCAATGGCAAATTCCTTGGGCACTGCTGAGTACAATTTACCTGAAAAGAGACGATCACACTCGTAGACAATTCGCAGATTTCAATTTAAAAAAAAGAAGAATATGCAACGAGAAAGGAGTTGGAGAAAGAAGGCGTAGGCAAAATGAGCAAGAGGAAGTATGGGTTCAAGAATTCCGAAGAATTACGCGCATGCCACGCAAAAACTCGTAAAAGATTCAAGCAGAGAATAGACGAAGGTACTTTTAATTCTATATACTTGATATTCAGCCAAATATTAGTGCCCCTCTTGATGAATGAGTATGACTGTATCGAATTGAAATTTTGCTGTGATTCGATAAAATTTGTAGTTCTAACACAAAGGCGCTTCGCAAACTTCTAGGGCAGAGATGCTTGGAAGAACTACATCGTGATGAACGTGGTTTTTCTTTACCCGAAGGACCTGATGAAACTCACGATCAAAATGTCGATTCCATACTCAATGAGACAACAAGTGGGAAAGAAGAATCTTCTGATGTTGAGGGTGAGTATATTAGTGACTGAAAGTGTGATCTCTATTGATCTCCATCACGGCCCCATACTGAAACACTCTTGAAAACGCTTGACTTGTTCCTCTAAACTCTTTTTTTCCAGTTTCGAGCGTATGTGAGCCGAGTTTGCCTGTGAATTACGATCAAAATGATACTTATCCTTGTGACTCAGAGCGTGAGCATGAATACATGGAATTCTGGCAACCTCATGACGCGCAAGGTAAGCATGCATTATCATTTTATTATATTTTTCAGATTTTTTTTGGCTGAGAAAGAGACAGAGGTTTAGCATTTCACAGATGATCGTTATCACTAGAGGTAAATTTGCACCCGGGTGAAGTATGCTATTCTATGGCGAACTATAATTATTGTCAATACTTTCTTAGCACGTGGCTACGATAGAACCAGTTTTAGCCGTGGCTCCGGGCGGGAAATTGGATCAGTTTTTTTGATCCTAAGAAATAGAATACGCACTTACGTTTTGGGGCACAGGATATATCCCTCTCCCCTCCCAACCTCCATCATACGCGCATACGTACACTCAATATCCCCATAATTTCATCCCGGATTTCTTGCGTTCAAATATGCTTTTCGCGTGATCGTGATCAATAAATATATGTGCCCTACGCTTGCGAGCCCATTTCAGACCCTTGAGGACTTATCTCCGAAGCCAAGTACTAGATTTCGAAATCGGCTCACGCGGACAGGGCAGACACACGACGATGCGTTATTGATCATTTTTTTCTTAATTTAAATCATGAAGATTTAACAAAGTCCGGTTTCAAACCAAAGTTGAAATTATTACTTTTGAGAAAATTCTTTGTCGTGGAGATTTGATCCTTGGATATGATTTCCCGTATCCAAGAAGACGTAATGAAGTTCTTGCATCCTCCCTTCAAAATTTTTTGAGCATACACACATTTTTTAGGAGTCCCACTCGACCTTCAACTGTAACTCACACATTTTCCAAATCAACCCATCTTGAAAAGGTTATATCATGGAACCTCCACTTTTTATCTTCTCTTTGATTCATTATTGATAACCATCCGTTTCCACATTTCGCCCACATCAGTTTAACGTCGGCGCTGATGCCGAGAGCCCATCTTCTTTTTGGAAAAATGGGAAATCCTCTGACCAAACTATTAGGACTCATATTCGCACTTTACCAAAATTTGAAATCGATTGAAGGCTTGATGAGCCCATTGAAATTTGGATCAAGTTTCTTTGGATCGAACATTGCGCAGAGGCGTACGAAATGCTTTCACCTTGTTTTGATTTCCACATCTTTCGGAACATCATCTCGAAAATCTCAAAATTTAACTCGTCCATTCAACTTGAAAGGGTCATCTTTCTGCAACCTTTGAAAATGTTGCAATAGAGTTGATAAAAGAGTGAGGATGAATTCAAAGTAACAGTGCATGTGGTAGTTCTTTCTAATAATTCAAGGTGTGACTTTAAATTTGCACCGTACAATATTGCGGATGATGCAAGTGTGTCCCATGTTAAGACAACGTTTTTCAGATGCTTTTTGTAGAAGAAAATTCAAAATCACATTTTTGGTGTTATGAAATATAATTTTGTCACATGGAGACAGAAGTGCGTCATTCTCTCTTGCTCCGACGAGCGGGACCCACACGTACCTCCTCTCTATCGTAGTAACAAGTATAATACGCTTCTGCGGATTGAGAAAGATTACCCCCTCTCGGGCTTTTACCGTTCTTCGCTTTCCCTCAAGCGGTAATATTTACCTGAGAGGGACTAATCCTCTTTTACTCCCTAGGTGCGTAATCTACTATTTCATTATTCTAACCTACAAATGCGGCATTGAAGGCGATGCAGTAGCCTTGTTGCCCCCATTGGGGAGCTTTACACCCATTATTCTCGAAAACCTTCACGATTTGGTTTGAACAGAGGCTGAATAATCTTTATTATCGCCCAACTTAGATACGTTTTTTCGTCATTTGGCTGGAGTCCTAAAAGTATGAGGGAATAATGGGACTGCATTCGCAACATATGGAGCCTAACTTCTACAAGAGTGCATGGCTACGACATGGCTTTAAACGCAATTTTAAGATTCCCATGATACAAAATCATCATTGCGCTGTGCTCGCCGGCACATTTCGGATACGGAGGACTTATTCCGCTCGCTTCGCTCGAGTAATAAACTGTCCTTGCACCTGAAATAGGCGTACGTGCCCAGTGCAATCATGTGCTACAGGGGGTCTATTTAAAATATCCGGCACTCACCACGCGTCATCCACACCCGTCATGTCCGCGTTGCTGTCCCCCGAGTTAAGGATAGGTGCATGCGAATAAAGTTGTACGCACAGACAATATACATTTTTGGGATACTCTCCAAAAATGTTTGGCTAATACCGATTCGTGGTTAGGAACATTTTGCTTGCAAAATTGTTTCCTCGTCACGTGACACGTATGCACCATTGACCATATCCAGGCGTCAATTGAAATCCGTCAAATTTTGGAATGATTTTGAAAATAGCTTATGTGCTTTGGAAAATCCAAAATTCTTTTTCTGTGTTTAGTATACCACAAACGTCCATAATTTCCACTTTACAAAATTATGTTGGTTATCTATCATTATATATGATTTTTTATACAGTTCTTATCATCAACATAGATTTTCAAGAATGAAAGTAGAAATCGCTTTACACGTAACTTTTGTTGAGGAATCGAATGACGCAGTAATATTTACAGAAAATCCTAACTTCGCCAATCGTCCAAACGATTTGTTATAGAAAAATCGCGAAGTTGATTTTTGGTTTTCTCACTCGTAGTTTATCGTGAAGTCGCGATTTCGAAGCTCATTTTGACGACTATTTTTTGTCCTGGGCTTGCGTATTGATAGCTCAACTCCCTCATTTTTTCGAAATCGAACAACCCTTCTCACTTATCCTCCCAGAATTCTCAACTGACTATCACTCTGGAAAAGCATACTGCCCCATTCTCTCAGCAGTGCATTTCCAACGAAAATAAGTCACTATGTTTTTCTTTGTGTAGGTAGTGCACAAAACTTGGGAGATGTAGAGAGCCTTCAGTCTCTTCCCCAAGAATCCGAAAAGAAGAAAGATGGTTGCTTCGATGGAATGGGATTCTTTTTCGATCACAAGGTAGCTCAATCTCGAGCTGAAGTGAGTAATGAAGGAGGAACGAGCGAAGATATAACTAGTCAAACGAATGAGTGCAATTTGGCGCGACCTATTGTTTCTGACTCTGTTACACAGTCAGTAGAATATGGGCTGATTAACGATGCGTCTGAATCGGAAGACTTTTGTGACTCTTTCCCAAACTCAAGGAATCATTCCAAGAAATTTGAAAATTTGTTGAAGTTGGTTTTATTCACAGACTCCAATTTGACTTTGGAAGATGTGCTCAACATGACCCAGGCTATATATTTGAGATATAAAATACCAAAGGCTGCAAGAATTGCCATTTTAGAGATGATCAAAGTACTTGCTGGTCCAGAATTTCAAAATTTGGATATAAGTGATTATTACATTTCTCTTTATAATAAGCCCGCTCAAGATAACAGAAAATACACATTCTTTTGTACTGAGTGCTACCAAAGTATCTCTAGTCCTCTTCTGAAGAAACAAATGAAGAGCGATTCCATTGGAGTATGTGTTAATTGTTCCAAACAATACAAGCTGACAACAAAAAATAGCAATTTCTACATCAACATGGATGTAGAATACCAGTTTAGATGCTTTTTGCAGAATCCGATCATTTTTGAAGCGATTCTAGAGTCAGTTTCAAACATGAAAGATTCTAGAAACTCTCAGTCCATACAGTCTGTGCAAAAGGCCATCTGTGATGTTCAGGATGGGGAGATATATAAACAAAACGATTTTTACAAAGAAGCAGAAGAAAACAAAATTGTTTTAGACACAAGTGTCAATAGTGACGGAGCATCGATGTACGAGACAACAAAATTCAGCTTGTGGACTATTCTCATGCTTTTGAACGCGTTACCACCGAAGTTGCGGTTCAAATTCACCATTGTCTTTGCTGCTCTCTACACATGTAAAGAGCCAAACTTTCATTTAATGAATTCATTCATGGACTCATTCTTGAGCCAGATGCACAAGCTCATGCATGAGGGAATGCTGTTTTTTTATAAAGCCCGAAAAAAAACGTATAGAATATTTGTTGTACCCCTGTTTTTTGTCGTTGATACAGTAGCTCGACCGATTCTTGCTGCCCGAAAACAGTATAATGCCTTCTATGGCTGTTCCTGGTGCTACAGCAAGGGTGTAAAAATTGGATCGATGAGATATCTCAAAAAAGATAACGCACCGAATCGAACTCAAGAACAGTATGTGGAAGACCTTGCTGAACGAGAGAAGGTACGCCCAGACAAGAATGGTGAAAAAGTTTATAGAGGCGTGAGAGGAAAATCAAAGATTTACGAGCTTTTGCCGTACTTTGACAACATTTGGGGGTATCCACCAGATTACATGCATGGAGTCTTGCTCGGCGTTACAAAACAGTTCTGGGAGTTCTTAAACAAATCATCATGTCGATTCAAACTCTCAGCTAAAGCTAGGGAGAAGATAGATGAAAGATTGATTTCAATGAAACCCATTAAATCCATGTACCGAGTACCATCTCAGTTGAAGAAGAGAGCTAGTTGGAAAGCGGCGGATTGGTTATACTGGCTTGTATTTTACAGTCTGCCTTGCTACAGACAAATTTTGGATGATAGAGTTTACAAATCGTATGCTCTCTTCGTGGACAGCATTCGGTGTCTCATGGCAGCCAGCATAAATAATGAAACCCTCAACAAGTGTGAAAGGAATCTAAGACAGTTTGTTGAAGACTGCGAAGAATTTTTTGGGCCCGAGTTCATGACCTTCAACGTGCACTCTCTCCTACATTTGGTGGACAGCGTTAAGAAAAGTGGACCTTTGTGGGCAACATCAGCTTTTCCTTTTGAAAGTGGAATTGGTGACCTCAAAGAGTTTGTCACTGGACCAACCAACGTACTGGAACAAATCACAAGCCATGTCTTAGAGCTCAACGAGTTCCAATGTAAACTACTAAGCGACGAATCAGAGAGTAAAAGTCTGGAATTTTGCAAGAAGACCATGACAAGTGATCACTCGGTAATCAATCATCACAGGACAAAAGAGAATGCTATCGTACCCTATTGCAAGGTAAATCTAGAAAACAATGAGTACAATAGATGCATTTATGGAAATGTACCATTTCATTCGACTTCATACAAAAGGCCAGAAAAAACAGATGATACCTACATCCAGCTCACAAATGGAAAGTTCGCTCAAATTCTTCATTTTTCTATCAAGAATGATGCATGTTATGGCAAAGTACGAGAGGTCCATGTATGCCCGATAAATGTTGCTGGAACTGTCATTAATCACATGCTGCTCATATTGAATGAAAAATCAAGGTGCAAGGTCATACCTATCACTGAGTTTAAGAAAAAAATGATTCATTTGGAAGTGAAAGACGATTTGGAATATTTGTGTCATCCTCTTGAAGTTTTTCACGTCCGATAGCGGTTTGTGACTTTTCTGTTTTATTTTTATAATTTCCGAATAGTGTTCTTCAAAGATGAACAATGTCAGGCTTCGTTGATGGGAGTCAAATATTGAATACATCCTCTGAAGATTAAGTTCATTGTATATTTGATTAATCATCCCAGTCATTGTTTTGTTGTTGCGAATTAATGTCACCTAATAACCGAGATCTATATATTTTTTTCCAATAAAGAAAATAAATTTACTCTTTTGTGTATATATTCACTTGAAAGTATTCACCGAGGGCTAATATTTTTGTCATCTGAGCACGAGATTGCGCCCTCTGGATTGTTTCCATCAAGGAAATTCCAGTTAAGCAACTGGAGCGGGGAGAGGCTAACGTTATCTGGTCTGACAAAGTCTTGTCGAACGCTTGTTCGGTCAGACCAGATCGAGGCGGTCAGGGCAGTTAGACTGGTCTGATCTTGATAATCGAATGATTCTTCAGTATCTTGACACAGAGAGATTTTCGAAAATTCTGTAGAATCGGCTTGAGTTGGTGATATCTTCATCAATACTGTTGTGTGCCATCCTTTGACAGATGAATTTAAAGCTATGTTGTAATTGAGATCAACTTGATCGGATTCTATCCATTTTGATTTTATCGAAAGTGGGGTTGTGTATATTCCAATATTATCAGATCTGTTTGATTAGTGTTCAATATTATTTGATTGAATACTGTCCAATTCTATCGGATACCACGATTCGGGAGAGTACCATTCGATCCGATTGATTGACGCATGATTGATGAAACTGGTGCGAAATGACAATGTTTTCAATACAATCCAATTGAATGCCATTCATTCGATTAAATCCCATTTAATTCGATTGAAAACCATTCAATTCGATTGGATACCATTCAGTCCGATTGACCATCATTTATACAGATAGTAAGCTATTCAATCCAATTGAAGTCGATCGAAGTCTCTTCTCGATACAATATATCCGACTGAATGCCATTCAGTCCGATTGAATCCCATTTAATCAGATTGAATACCATTCAATCCGATTGGATACCATTTAGTTCGATTGACTATCATTCGATCAAATTGAATGCCATTCAATCCGATTAAACCCCATTCAATCCGATTGAACCCCATTCAATCCGATTGAACCCCATTCAATGCGATTGAACCCCATTCGATCCAATTGAATGCCATTCAATCCGATTGAACCCCATTCAATCCGATTGAACCCCATGCAATCCGATTGAACCCCATTCAATACGATTGAACCCCATTCGATCCAATTGAATGCCATTCAATCCGATTGAATCCCGTTCAATCCGATTGAATCCCTTTCAAACCATTTGAATCCCTTTCAAACCGATTGAATCCCATTCAATCCGATTGAATCCCATTCAATCCGATTGAA
>JAPYYZ010004481.1:0-12600 GCA_030522705.1 Eretmocerus eremicus
GTTACGTTACTCAACGAATAACCGAATGAATAACGTAACTTCTGATAACCCCTTAACCAATATCCTAACGTAACGTAAGTTTGGGGCAGATCCCTGCCCGGCTCCCATCGTGAAACGGCACCACGCGCTAATGAATTCAAATGACTCGATTGCAGGATACTTTTGAAAATTTTACTAGTAGATTGATTCTATTGGTCTCTCCTGCCATGTGGGAGATTGAAATTGACCTGAACCTCTATGCCTAACAATAACCACGCGCTTATGGTACCTTAATTGGAAAAGTCACTGCGGATCATTACGTCACTCACAAAAAACCCGGGATTATGGAAATTCAGACCAATATCATGGAAGCCTGTTCCTCTACGTATATCTAGTCTCGTGAAACTCTGATCATTTGATCGAATCTCTCAGGAACCCCTCAAAATGAACACAGTTTCCACTTCCTCCTCATCTTTGATTGATTTTTCAAAAGTGGGCATATGAAAGCTGAAGCTTCAACTCACCATATGTTGTGACTATGGCAGAAATCGAGCGCAGAGATTATTTGCCTAAAGAATCGCCTCGCTTCTTTTAGAGACAATCTCCCCTTCTTCACTAAATAATCGAAAAGCTCACCTCCCGACACATGCTCTAGCACTAGATACCTGGAACAAGATGTATCAATTCAAATCCACCCCAAATACCAGAGGAGATTAGGTCAAAGATCCAGAGGATGGAAGATCAACGATGTGGGACCTGGCTTTTTACTATTTTTAACCAAACACAGGCCACAAGACACGATGCCCTTCAGTGAGTAGAAGTCTGAATGTTTATACGATTTTGATGTTTACTACTGTTACGTGGATACAGGAGTCTCAGGAGGGACACGAGTGATATTGAAAAGTAGTTTAATGGATGGTCATAGAGATTCAAGAGAGAGGGATTGCTGACAGTGCACCCCGGAGACCGGGGAAAAGCGCACGGACGTTGCGTGGGTCGCGATGCCATCGCATGCGTCCCTGTCCGGAACACTGCATTTCCCGATGCAGCTGACCCACTCTCGTTACACGTTGTCCAAAGCCTTTACCTTGTGTGATTATTTTCCCGCAGTACTCGCTCGGACGAAGACGTACCTGTGTATTTGTGTGTGTGTAATGAGATGAATGAGCAAGAGTGTCGTATGGCTGTGCGGGTCGCGTTCGCATTTTATATCTCGATCTCTCTCGCGTTCATAATATTTTCATTCTCAGATACTTCATTCTCTCAATCCTGAGGATCACATGTATAGTTATTGTGGTTAACAATTGAGAATCTGAGTATATAAGTCGCCAGAGTAGGAATATGATGTACAGAGCTCATCGATTATCATTATCGCGGGATTTCTCATCACGCTGTAGTTCATTTTCCGGAATATCCAGTTTCAAGGATGAAATTCCTCGAGGGGAGACCGTAACGCCTCCAATGATCGTCTGCTATGGCCCTAGGTTAAGCCATGAACTTCCCCGGCTGCACCTTAGACGGATCTGTTCGACGGAATATCACTCCATAGCGCTAATTTCTCGAATCCACTGATTCCGATAAGCACACGTACATCGCTCTACGTACAATACAACTTCCGATATTCTGGCAACGGTATTGCAATATCCATAACCACGATATTTGTGGCTTCATCGTTGCAGGAGTATGGGCAAATCTCACAATTTGGGCGATTCTGTGATTGCGACTTATTTTACGTTGCAGGCATCATAGTAGGTGTTGAGACACAATTCATACTGGCAACTTCCAAACATTGACTCATTTTCAACACCTTGAAACTCTTCCGAAGCCCATGCTTTGCATTGGACAAGTACCACGAGGAATATTGTGCGGAGAAAATCGATTTTTCGGCTGCCACACGCGTTCTCAGATGTACGATCTAGCTTCTAGCTTTTGAGGCGATCGAGCAATCGCTCTGAAAATTTGAGGAGTGATCAATATTGTGGTGAAAAGTCGGAATCTTATCGCTCAAGCCTGTGCCTATAAACAAAACAGAGCAGTTTGTATTCATTTGAGTGTCACACCATTCCTCAATT
The DNA here is from genome assembly GCA_030522705.1 of Eretmocerus eremicus. Classification (NCBI taxonomy): domain Eukaryota; kingdom Metazoa; phylum Arthropoda; class Insecta; order Hymenoptera; family Aphelinidae; genus Eretmocerus; species Eretmocerus eremicus. Next base: position 2,052 of record JAPYYZ010004481.1, read on the forward strand.
CTTTGAAAATCGCTCTTGTTAACAATGTAGTAGTCGGGGCTATAAGGAAATCGTAGTTCTGAGAGTGACATCTTTTTCTGCAAGTGAAACCCTAGAAACTCAGGCTATTCTGATCTGTGTGCTCGATGCTTGTTCATTGCGATAAGTTAAGCGAAAAAGAAAGTGTTCGCGTGACTCGCTTTTTCGCGTGGCACAGGCATTAGTCGGTCGGTAATAACTCGCAACTACCTGTGATTTGTCATTCACAACCCAAAATATGTATCTCAACCTCGCCGCCGTCATAGTTCCATTCTACAAGTACTGCGAGACTCAACGTGTACGTAGGGTATTATGAGTAGAATTGAATACTTGAAGAATCTTCCAATATTCGCATGTTCAAGCTCTCAAACACTTCGAAAACTTGTTTGTATCCCAAATACTGTGATTTATGGGCATGGTATGGGTGTCAAAACGGTCACTCACACTTGCGATGAAATTTTAGTGAAATGAATGCAGTGAGTGTGATGTTTATAATCAGTCTTCATTGTTCATTTATGCCGAGGATTTGAAGGGATTCGAAGGAACATGACGAAAAATACCATGTGTCCATGCAAAAATACCGGAAATATGATCTGAAACTGCAAGTAGACAAGGTAGCTTGGAGCGTTCTATTACTTTTTTCGGTCACTTGATCAGTAAAAAAGGTATGGAACCAGATTTCAAGAAGGTGGAAGCCATCAAGAACTTTCCCGTTCCCAGAACGTCGAAAACATTCGCCAATGCTAGGGTCTCGCAAGGTATTACCGACGATTCATCCTCGGACTCTCAAAAATAGTTGATCTCCTCAGCAATCTCTTGGAACAAGATAAACTTCCTATGTCGGAAGAAGGGAATCGCGCTTTTGAGATTTTAAAGGATAAACTATGCGTACAACCCATGTTGCAGTATGCAGATTCCACAAGGGTCTACTTAGTTACTACAGACGCCTGCGAGCTTGCCATATAAGGTATTTCATCACAAGGTGAGATAGGCAAGGACCGAGCAGTCGCTTACTTATTTCAAATTTTGAATGACGCAGGAAAACGGTACTCAATGTATGAGCAAGGAGCATTAGCTATGGTGTGTGCTGTGAGGCGATTCAATTACTATTTGATTGGGAGAAGGTTTACAATAGTAACTATCATGAGCCGTTAGTTTAGTTTCGAAATTCTACGAATCCGAATCCCAGGGTGACTAGATGGCGTATAAAAATGTCGGAATTCGGTTATGTTATAGATTACAAAGCAGGTGGAACGAATATGGATGCTGACGCTATTTCTCAAAATCCAATAGGACCAATAGATGATTCAGTTTCTGCATTGGAGGCCGGAACTAGAGCAGGAAAATTAGGTCGACATAATCATCGAGAATCTTCTGTCAGAACTTCAGAACAAACCTAACCGATTCCGAGAAAGGAGAGTAGAGCACCAAACCCAGCAGGAAATGGAGCATTGATTGAATGTAATATAGGAAATCCAGGTCATGGTTCTCCAAGCGAAGAAATACCGCCTAATGGAGCAACCTCAGACGACTTACCACGGTAGAATAATTCTGAGGAAGTTAATTCTGAAAAGGTATTGGGAAAAGTCCCCGAAAATTGTAACTACAGGACCGAACGAATCGAGATCCAAGCAAGTTATGAGGCATCCCGCCTTGGAGGAAAAATCTTTGTAGAGTGTATGAAGGAGATGCTCATTGGGAAGGATAACTACATGTACTTCATCAACACCTCTGGTGAACCATGCAATACGGGAGACTAGGAATGACAAGAAAAAGATCTGCGACCCAAGTTCTCTGATTTGAATATTGGCGAGATGAAAATTGTTGACCACAATAATAAATTGCACCTCGCCTCTCCAATCGGAGGGGGAGGAAAACAAAGCATGACAATGATGAACGCTCATCTCACTCAAGGATTAAAGTCTTTAAAAATCATGATCGAGGAAGAACTCCACCATAGAAAATATACCATTGACCAATATACTGGTTGAACTCAGAAATATTTCGCGCGGAGTAGAAATCGAAATAGTCATTCGCGAAGGTCTTGTCGCGTATCCGAAAATTTAGGAGCGAAATGCAATTATTGAAGCAGCTCATTATTCTGCTCCAGGAAGTCACACGGGTCTTGATGGAGTATATCAACGCCTACACCAGTCTCATAATTGGGAGAATATGCAAATTGGAATACAAAATTTCATGAGACGGTGCTAGTCTTGCCAACTGAGAAAAATTACTGTACGTGAGAATCAAAATTTCGATGTTTGCCACTGATATTCCTACTGCCACCTCCCAAAGTATTGGGAAGAAAACTCGTTTCATCGGCGGCCATATTGGCTCATTTGATTAACATGTAGTTCGTTCAAGGTTCGGCTATCTTGGCTCGCCGCTGCCATCTAGTTTAACACGGGGCACACACGGAGTTTTCTTCCCAATAGCTATGGACATAGTCGGCCCCCATTCCGCAAACAAGAAACAGACACAATAACATTTCTACAATACAATGTTCGATGACGGAATATTCTCTAGCAATTGCTTTCACTGATGCTACGGCTAAAACAGTAGCTGATACTTCGATCAAGAGATTCATTTGTACATTTGGTACACCAATAGCATTACTGGTTACAGACAAGGGCACCAACTCTCTCAGCAATCTTGAGAAAAGAATAACAAAAAGATTCAAAATAGAACAGTTCTGCTCATCGAGTTATCGCCCACAGTCGAACGGTTCAATGAAGCAATCGCACCGAACGATAGAAGAGTATCTAAAATCATTCATTAATGAAGACGAAAAGTGGGATGAATGGTTGGATTTAGCTACATCTCCATATGATACAACTTGGCACGAGAGGACGCAACATACCCCATTCGAATTAGTATTCGGTTGGCTAGCGAGGGTTGCTCCTACTGATTAACTGGCATCAGAAGATATGCTCCCTACTTATCATAGCAGTCTCATCAATTTGACCACGAAGATCTACGGAACTCAAGATTCAGCTAGAGACAAGTCGAATCAAAATGGATTGAATCAAAATAGACGAAATAATATCATCACGAAGAGGAGATCCATCCCCAGACATTCAAGATAAGCGATTTGGTTCAGCTTTTGAAGAGAGAGAGAGAGGACATATACGCGGATCAGTATGAAGGTCTTCACTTGATTATTGGGATGAGATGCAAAGAAAATGCAAAGTATCAACTTGTTAGAGATGAAAATGAGACTAAAATTGTGCATGCGAATAGATTAAGAATATCTTACATTGAGATTAGGCATGATGCATGAAATGACTAAAAACATATCATATTTCCAGGAAATCCCAAACCCACATAGGAACATAACATGAGTAGAAGACACCGGCAGCGTCGGAGCCGCTGATTTCACTCATAAACGATCAAGACAAGGACGAGGGAGGGCTGAATATTTTTCAAAGCACGACTCTCTGACTAGACTCCTATTCGACTCATTCTGACAATGAAATGAACAATGAACACGTGACAACACACAAACGAGCCGGGTTCCATTGCTTGCTGCGTTCTGCAGTATCTCAACCTCTATGATAGGCATCATGAACGTACATGAAATCGTTGCGTGTTTATGATCAAAAGGATTCCAAAATCATAGGGCAAAATTCCATATCGAAGAAAGTTTTCATAATGCTGGAAGAAGGAATTCCCTGATAACAAGCTAGAGAATGAATGTGTGAAGAGCTTCGCACCAATAAGAGAGAGACACAGCTCATTATTCTGAGGAAATCTCAGCTTAACTGAGATCAGGTATCGATGATACCGCTGATCTACATGCAGTCTTGTTACTAGATTTATATATAAAGATAACTCTCATAACAATCTGTATCGAGAGTGGGGCTGGCTATTATTCACGTTTCCTGATAAACAACTTGCTTGAGTAGAACATAGATGATATACGAAAACTCGCTAGACTGTTCATCAATAAAAGGAGATTAGACTCCCTACGACCATTTCAAGAGCTCGTTAGCTGGACAAGAAGTTTGCTCTGGGAAGATGGAGACCTAGATTTTTCTTACTAGGCAAGAGCCATGCTGGAATTCAGATCACATTCACAGGCCACAGATGACAACGTTAACACTCTTCATCACAGCATCCTTCATGGTCACACGTTATTGTTATGCCTGTTCTTTCTCAAAGGAGCAGACTTGAATGCACCACTAAAAAGTTGAGTCACGCCGCTCCGGCAATCGATCCAAGATGATAGAGCTGCAATAGTCAGATTCTTGCTTGAACAGGGAGCACACGTGAATGAACATGAACCTCTCTAAACGAGGCTCGAAGGTTAGAAACCTCAAAGTTTTCGGAATTCTCATCGAATTCAGCATTGGTCTAAGCAGTCCTAACGCAGACGGCGAGGGAGTGTTACACTGTCTGGCAGAGAATGGAACTAAAGATTCAGTACATAGCATCGCGTCCTCCGGAATTCTCCTCAAGAACTAGGTCGATATCAATCAATCTGATCGAGACGAGAACAGCCCCTTGATTCACGCTGTGTTGTACGCTAATTCCTATTGCGTAAGATTACACGCCAAACAAGGTGTGACTTACAAAAGCTGCTGGATCCAGAAGATGCACATCACAGTGAGGAGATCCCAACACCTTTGATCTTTTCCTGAGCAAAGGGTTCAAACCAGGGGACGCTATCGTGAACGGAAAAACCCTTATTGGAATAGCCAACGAGTCGAAAAATCGCCTCATATTTCAGTATCCCTTGGCTTTGAGACCGATCTTGTATACCTCACCAAATTTCCATCTAAGAACACTGGAGAGCAACAATCCAAACTACCGGCTGCTGCTCGAGTGCTACTTTAATCTGGTGAAAACCAACGGAATAGATCGCCTCGCTCGCTACAGGGGTCTGTAACCCGGAATGTTAAGGTTATGTCAAATCGCCAAGGCGTACCCCTTTTCATAGAATATCATACTCTCGAAGGACAGCGGAATACTTCTACCCTCATCATGAATATACCTGTGAGGAGGAAGATCCCCAAGCAAATTTTGGAAAATCACTTTAAAATATGTATAACGATCATCTGAAGGATACACTGAAAGAAACGATGAACCATAGACCGTGGCTGGCACATAGCCTATAAAGTTGATTCACCCTCCAGGTTAAGGAAAAGACAATGAATCATTCAAGACCAAGTAAGCTACATGGGATTGCAAGAGTGTTCGATGAAAAAATTAGTAATTGAAATGTTGTGATCAGTGACATAGACAATAACTTTTCAGACTATAATTTCCTATCACATGTTATCTCCACTGAACGAGAAAAAACATTGGATCATCATTCATGAATTCCCAATTGATAATTTCTTGTATACATATATTCATATACACCCTCAGTTATATGCACATCTCTCACAATTGGATGGGAACTGCAAATCCTGACGTACGTCTATTACAGATTAAAATGGGAAATACGCTGCTAAATGAGATTAGCAGAATGCTCTCTCAAATCGGTATCATACATCATCATTCCACACATGTTGTCGGAAATGGAAATGATGTGATCAGAAATCGATTTTATATGTGAATGGACAGTTTATTCCGAAATTATTAGGGAACGAATCTAATCGTCTGATCATTAAGTCCCAACTAAAACTGAAGCGAGTGAAGTACTTCAGACATTTTGCTAATGATGTTTCATGGAATTACCATACATGATTCATTCATATATGGTAATTCATTCAGATTCTGTAATGGGTGGAAGCGAAACTCTTAGTGAATTGATGTTCCAATGACAACCTTTCAATTCAGTATAGATCTCTCCGCTCTGATTAGGAGTGGAGACGAATTTTCGACTAAATGTTGTTCTAGTGCAATTTTTCTCTTTTAGAATACCATTCAGCTGAATGAAACAAAGCACTTCTCATTTCTGTCATCTAGATTCATTAACTGTACGTTGAAGATTCTCACGATGAGTATCCATGGAATAGTACATACATTTCTTGTATGGGTGCCATGAGATTCTTAGTTGACGTTTCATTCATGTTTGATCCATCGAATATACCTCTTTGCTCCATAGGATGAAGCTATCCCCAATCCTCTTGATGAGATCAATCGATGTATGTCGAACATTTTACCAACGATATTTCATGAATTTACCAAATACGGTTCATCTAAATGATTTCTTACGGCGTTCCAATTTGAACTAATCAAAAGTTAGAGGGGAGACATAAAGGGCCCGAAGTCGTCCCGGTGTCCGGAATCGTCCCAGTTTGCGGTGAGCCAAACTCATATGGGGCTCGGAAGACTACGCACAGCGCCGCACACAAACGAGAGAAGTGAGCAGCCAAGTACGCTCGCATACTATGATGTGCAAGAGTGAATACGTACTCTCTCTCTCAGCTCCACTCACTCGCTCCTCTTCCACTGCGAGGGGAATTTTTTGAGAAATTGTTGTTTCAGTCCCATTTTTCTCTCGCAATACACCACTTGGCGATATGAAACGGAGGTACTTTCAACCCCCTTAATGAGATCTATCAATTGTACTCAACACATTCCACAAACGACGTTTCATAAATTTACCATATACAGTTCATTTAAGTGGGGGGGGGGGGGAATTTTGGAAAACTGTTCTTCCAAACCAACTTCCTCTTTGGGTATACTTCTCAGCTATATGAAACGAAACCAGTTTTTTTCTTCTCTTCAAGATTCATAGACTGTACGTAACACATTTTAGCGAACCCTTGATGAATTTACACCACCTTTCAAATCGCGTACATTTTGCCTTATGATCTTTCAGTCACGAATTTGGAGAAAGAAAGATTCATATAATTGGTTATTTGGAATTGTTCATATCCTGATTCCTCAAATTCGGAGAATTCAAAATTCGGATACTCAAATTTTCTGAAAAAAAATTCTATATCGCCGATAATTCGGAAAAAATATTTTCGGATCGATATTTATTCGGAAAATGGAGGATGTTGGGGAGAAAAATTCTAAAATTGACAATTCGGTGGTCCTAAATCCCTGACAATGAATTTTCAATCCATGGCTTACTACTCTGAAACAATTCGAAATGGTGGTCAATCTCACTGCAAAAGAGAGGATTATCAGGCAGACTATCATACCGATGATCGTACTGTCATCCACGTACGGAGTTTTAATTATTACGCCAAGTTTACCCAGCGCTATCAACATAGATTCATCAAGATCAACCAGCCCCGAACTTTGCGGTCGACGAGCAAATTATAATGGGTTGAGACGCTTTGGTCCGATATTTTGACGTTGAATATCATGTCATACCCCGTTTTCTTGGCAGATTCATCACAAGGAAGTGGGATGGAAGGGTAGAAGGGACGTTCTGACAGATCGTGAATGCAATTTACAGAGACATTTCTATCATTATTTATTATAACTTCCGCTGTTTTGATCTCTCCATCCCGAAATTCGAGAGTGTAAGGGTAAGCTACAGCTCTACCTCACCGGAGTTCATGATGAATTCATATGAGAAAATCGTGTACGTAGGGAAAGAGTAGTTTCAATCCAAAGTGCGCATTGGTGAAATGCACCATTGTGCAAGAGACGCAAGAATTTACATGATTTGCGGAGAGCTCTTGGAGTATTCTTGTCCATCCTGCAATGATATATCTAGTTGCTTTTCTGGAGTATTTTAAAGTCTCATTTGGAGCATAGTTATTGTAAATATATGCGAGATATATCTTTTACGTATCCTCCACGAACCCATTCGTGTCTCAACGTAGACTATCAGTTATCCCAACTCATCTTAGTACATGGATAGGACTATCCTTCGTTATCTACACTTTCAAAATGAAAGCATCGAAATAGCTCATCGACTACTCTCTCCCTGCGAATCAGTTGAATGGCAACTGAAACCTTCAGTAAAGACTCGCTGTACTGATTGGATGAGTAAGACTGTTTTACCCATTTCAGTAGTATAATAATTTTTTTTCTGGTGGTAGACGACTACACGAGCCTTGAATGATGTTGTTAGATCCAGAAATTATCAACCGTGCCAATAGGCATTGTTTTAGACATCGCCCCAATATACTGATTCGCCGAAATACTGATTCGCCACTGATCTACTGAAGATTCAGTAGGAATTCCTACTGATTCATCATTAGAAACCGCTCCTGCCGAAAGTTACTGCGAATCAGTGTATCGTTATTGATTCAATCAGTTATCGACTACTGATTCGCGATCATAACCTATATTGCCGCCTAGCGACTTTGTGCATCGTTTGTAGCCGCAAATCGGAATAAAACTGTTGCTAATCGTGTGATACTAGTTGATTCATAATGGCAGAGCACAGTGCATATCGGATTTACGTCAATGATATCGCCAAAATGCTTAAAAAAGCGTAGCGTGCACGGGTGATTCTACTGATTCGCGCTCTTACTGATTCGCCATTGCCACCTCGCGACTTTGAGCATCGTTTGTAGCCGCAAATCGGATTAGCCGCAAATCGGATTACAACTGTTGCTAATCGTGTGTTACTTGTTGATTCATAATGGCGGAGCACAGTGCGTATGGAATTTACGTCAATGATATCGTATACCAATGGTATTTAGTTCGTGAATCGGCATTGGAGGACTAATTTTTATATTTCTTTATCAACCTCAAATTTGAGGCCGATTTGTAATAAAATATCGATCACAATTTGATCGTCGAGACGTTAATCAATGAAAATCAATGGAAAAAGGCATCTGACTGACATTGTGAAAAAAAATCGCCCTGACCCACAATCGAACTGGAAACCTTCTCAATGCCGGTGAGACGCTCTGCCAGATGAGCTATCCAGGGCTCGGCAATTCTCTGTTTCGATGTCAGTCATATAAATTCGCGCCTCTTCTGTGCCGAAGGCGCCTGAATTCTGGCTACACTTTTCGAGCTTGAATCGTCCTTTCCTGTGAATCAATGGTATTTAGTTCGTGAATCGGCATTGGAGGACTAATTTTCATATTTCTTCATCAACCTCAAATTTGAGGCCGATTTATATTGAAATATCGATCACAATTTGATCGTCGAGATGTTAATCAATGGGAATCGATGAAAAAATGCATCTGACTGACATCGTGAAAAAAATCGCCTGGACCCAGAATCGAACTGGGAACCTTCTCGATGCCGGTGAGAGGCTCCGCCAGATGAGCTATCCAGGCGTTTTTTTTCTCGATGTCTGTCAGATGCATTTTTTCATTGATTTTCATTGATTAACATCTCGACGATCATATTGTGATCGATATTCCATTATAAATCGGCCTCAAATTTGAGGTTGATAAAGAAATATGAAAATTAGTCCGCCAAATGCCGATTCACGAACTAAATACCATTGATCCACAGAAGATGACGATTCAAGCTCGAGAAGTGTAGCCAGAATCCAGGCGCCTTCGGCACAGAAAAGACGCGAATGTATATGACTGACATCGAGACAGAGAATTGCCGAGCCCTGGATAGCTCATCTGGCAGAGCGTCTCACCAGCATTGAGAAGGTTCCCAGTTCGATCCTGGGTCCAGGCAATTTTTTTCACGATGTCAGTCAGATGCATTCTTTCATTGATTTCCATTGATTAACATCTCGACGATCAAATTGTGATCGATATTTCATGATGAATTGGCTTCAAATTTGAGGTTGATAAAGAAATATAAAAATTAGTCCTCCAATGCCGATTTACGAACTAAATACCATTGATTCACAGAAAAGGACGATTCAAGCTCGAAAAGTGTAGCCAGAATTCAGGCGCCTTCGGCACAGAAAAGGTGCGAATGTATATGACTGACATCGAGACAGAGAACTGCCGAGCCCTGGATAGCTCATCTGGCAGAGCGTCTCACCGGCATTGAGAAGGTTCCCAGTTCGATCCTGGGTCCAGGCGATTTTTCTCACGATGTCAGTCAGGAGCATTTTTTCATTGATTTTCATCGATTAACATCCCGACGATCGAATTGTGATCGATATTTCATTATAAATCGGCCTCAAATTTGAGGATGATAGAGAAATATAAAAATTAGTCCTCCAATGCCGATTTACGAACCAAATACCATTGGTTCACAGAAGCGGACGATTCAAGCTCGAAAAGTGTAGCCAGAATTCAGGCACCTTCGGCACAGAAAAGGCGCGAATGTATATGACTGACATCGAGACAGAGAATTGCCGAGCCCTGGATAGCTCATCTGGCAGAGCGTTTCACTGGCATTGAGAAGGTTCCCAGTTCGATCCTGGGTCCAGGCGATTTTTTTCACGATGTCAGTCAGATGCATTTTTTCATTGATTCACATTGATTATGAACTCGACGATCAAATTGTGATCGAAATTTCATTATAAATCGGCCTCAAATTTGGGGTTGATAAAGAAATATAAAAATTAGTCCTCCAATGCCGATTCACGAACTCAATACCATTGATTCATAGGCGAGGACGATTCAAGCTTGAAAAGTGTAGCCTGGATATCGTATACGAGCCTAAATAGCGTTGCGTGCATGAATGGTTTTACTGATTCGCCGCCTCGCGACTTGAAACATCTATCAAACAAATCAACAGTTAT
>JAPYYZ010004482.1:0-10515 GCA_030522705.1 Eretmocerus eremicus
TCTCTCTCTCTCTCTCTCTCTCTCTCAGCTCCTCAACCCACAAACCTGCTCCCTCTTGAGTTTTACGTGCTAACGATGAGAATTGAACACCAAGCTATCAACCCCAAATCCCAGGAAGGCAACAAATCTGCGAGTTTTCAAATCTGCGAACTTGCTCCGTCTCGAGTTGACCGTTCCGACGATGGGGATCGAACCACAAGCTATCAAACACTGATCACAGGAAGGCAACAAATCAGCAAGCTCTCCAATCCGCAAATGTGCTCTCTCTCTCGAGTTGAACATTCCGGAGATGGAAACTGAGAGTCCTCAGTCTCAAAATCTAGGTAGGCAACAAAGCCACAAGCTCCTCGACCCCCAAACCTGCTCCCTTTCTGGTTGTTCATTCTAAAAATAGGAATCGAACTCCGAGCTATCAACCTCTAATCTTAAAAGGGTAATCAACCCGCAAGGCCCAAACCCACAAACTTGCTCTCCCTCGAGTTGACCATTATGACGATGGGAATTGAACCTGAACCTGTCAACTCCAAATCCCAGGAGGGAAACAAATCAACAAGCTCTCAAATCCGCAAACATTCTCCCTCTCAAACTAAGCATCCTCATGATTAGAGCCGAATCCCAAGCTATCAACCCCAAACCTTAGGAAAGCAACTAACCCGCAAGCTTCTAACCCTGCAAACTCGTCGCCTCCTCAGTTGATCACTTTGTGAATGGAAATAGAAAGCGTGGTTTCCTACTGCACACCTCAGGGGAGAAACAAACCCGCAAGTCCCAAATCCCACAAACTCGAGGACTTGGAGAGCTTGCTGATTGGTTGCCTCCCTGGGATCTGGGGTTGATAGCTTGGGGTTCAATTCTCATTGTTAGCTTGCACAACTCAGAAGGGAGCAGGTTTGTGGGTTGAGGAGCTTGCGGGTTAGTTGCCTGCCTAGATTTCGGGGCTAAGGACTCGTCAGCTTTCGTCTCCGGAATGCTCAACTCGAGAGAGAGAGAGAAAACACGTTTGCGAATTTGAGAGCGCCATCTTGGGCCCACCATCTTGGATTCGCCATCTTGGATTCGGGAAAATTGGAGTTCGACTCCATATTCGTGATCAGCGACCCCAAAAACCCCCGAGAAAAGTCTTACGATCCGAAATGAGCAGTTCCTAGAAACTCCTGGTCCGCCATCTTGGATCCGCCATCTTGGATTTGAGAAAATTGCAATTCTGACTTCGGATTCGTGGTCAGTGACCCCAGAAATCCCCCGAGTACAGATTTCTAGCCTGGAATATGGAGAAAAAAATTGATGGATCAAAGAGCTCATGCAATTCCCACTAATTTCAGAATTTCCAGCTATTTCCTTCGTTTTCCGGTGAAAAGAGAGGTCAGCGGGCAAAACCGACCTCCGATTCGGTTTCAGCGGGCCAAAATACACATAGGAAGGAGGGTCTGGTCGAAAGTACAAGTACTTTTTTTTGTTTGCCGGTGTTATGAAGTCTACTCCAACATTGATCGTTTCAATAAAAGGGACTGGTGAATTAGCCGTGGAAATCTCCCCAGTTGGAAAAACCGTATTATACTCTATTTATTATCTGAAAAGTCTCGAAAAGTCGGAAATCTCACAGAATATGATTGATTCCTCGTGGAAAAAAAGTCTCCGCAAGCCACTGGATTTTACTCTATTCTCATGGCCATCGTGCCCCCGCGGGGCATGACGGCTACTTTTCAGTCTTTTTTATTCATTCTAAACACTTCGCTCTACAAATTTGCCTATTGGTGGATTACAATCTTGAGAGTCTTAACTACACGTCTGTGTACTTTTATTCTGCCATAAGGTCAAAAACCGCATAAGAGAGGCAGAAATAAAAAAAGTGGCCGCCATGCCCCGTTCCCCCCCTAGGGACTGGATTGAAGAGAAGTTAACCCTAAAATACCAAGAACCAAGATATTTCATATATTTTGGCACCCAATCTCCAGTATATCAATATTCTTGCCAGCTTCGGCACTTGCATTTGTTTCAGTACATGTACTAAGGAATAGTATATCACGCACTGATGCGCATAATGGACTATTAAAAAATTTCCCACGGCAATCTTTCCGTTCTTCAAGATACTTTGTTTCGATTGATCTATCTTCATCGGAGGCCAAGTTATGTATAGGTGGCTCACTAAAGGGGAAAATTGCAGGATATTCAATATAGTAAAAAAGATCAAAACTTTTTCAAAAGTTCAAAAGCTGCTAATAGCAACAGATGAAGTCCGCAAACGTCATCGACATTGTTAAAGAGTCGGCATTTGAATCGCTCTCTGAGATGCTATTCAATAATACCCTACAAGCTGTAGATTCTTTAAGAGTGTTACGTTTTTACCACTCGGGGCCAGAAGTGCGTAATCCTCTTTCGCTTTTACGAGTGGGATCCACACGTACTTTCTCTCCCTCGTAGTAAAAAGTATAATACACTTCTAGCGAGCAAAAAGGCTCAACCCCTCTCGGGTTTTAATTTTCACCCGAGAGATATTAATAAGGTACTTTACAGAGTGGAACATGATGAGAAACGTTTCACACATTTTGATTCTTAATCTGAGAAATATACCAGTTTGGTGATGTTTTTCATTGAAGAAATCTAGATCAGGACTATTGTAAATTCAAAAAAGATTACAACCATGATTACCGTATTCGTAGACTTCGTCCAACTAAATCGAATATTAATGGTATCACGCCGTTGATCCGTTGATAACAGCATTACCATTCATTTCGATCATTTCTCATTAGAGATGTGAGCAAGGAAAAGGATAGGTTGGCTCCTTAAGTCTGCAAATGCAGCAGTGATTCTTCTGTGACTTCCCAACGAGGAGGACAGGACATGGTTTTCTGGAAATGTCTTGATGAGGAAGGCTGAGCGAGGGTCGGGACCATTGGTGATCAGATGGCGACAGGTTTTGTTGTATGAGTAAGAAAATGGATTTGCAACAATCTCAAAAAGGAACTTCTGCATTACTCAACTCATGATTCAAATATATGATTCTTGGATGGAATAAAAGCAGCTTCAATAAATATGCCACTGAACCGTTTTAAAATCTTTGGGTACTTACTATTAATCAAACATTACTTATCCTATATGCTTACATAACTACAATTGAGATCAATAATCGAGGCAGTCATAAAATTTCACAATGACACCATCCGAAAACTGTAGAATGAATCAAATACGTCACAGCCTATCTAAACTAACCGCAAACCTCACACGCACTCATGCAACTGCATGGAAATTTAATGTCACTGCGACAACTTAGCACTTTTACGAGAAACCTACATAGTTTGAGACTTGGTACATGAGATTTGATAAACGAGTTCGATAAATTTTATTTACACTCGATACAATCATAAATAAACGTAATCTGTTTTATTATTATTTATCGCGTATAAAATCATCATGATAATCTGTAAGCAATCCCCACTATACACTGTGAATCAAAAATAGGAAAAATTTAAGCTCCTCATCCGCAACGTGCAAATTCAGTAATATCAAATCTGAATACTGATTATGAATAATCACAAATTGCATATTTGCTTTCTCGCACTTTCGTGGCGAAAGAGGAGGATATTGATGCATAGTATTGTGACGGATCACTTTTACAATTCATTATCAAGAAGTAAGAATGTTCATGGAAAATTGTATGAGATAACAATATTCGTTCAAATGTTAGCCTTTCATTTGGTACGACTCACGTTGATCGTTAATTTGACCCATGAACGTAGTCAAAATAACTCTTTCAACAGCGTGGCTCGGAGGTGTGGGACCTCAAACGGTACGATTTACCCTCTTGGGCTTTCATCTTTTCATTCATTATAGCAAGAAAAATATGAAATAACTAACTCGTGTTACATGCAATGTATAATCCATGTGGAGCAGTTTCTTTACTAATCGCAAATAAAGTAAATCGTGATAATTTTATACTTTTCAGTTTCGTTATGAAATTAATTAGATGAATCGCCACAACAGGAACGTGGCTCTATCAAGACTCATCGTTGAGGGGGAACGACTTACATTATCTCGTATTCATTGCTGGAAATGAGCAGTTGCGTAATCATCGAGTAATTCCATTGTCTTACAAATTGTCAATTGTGAAACAAGAACAACATAGCGGATATTGCACAGGGAGTTCGAACCTTTGTACAGCAACACAAATGAATGTAGAACGGAGGTCAGAATTTGGAATTAGATATGAGCAGGAGCTTCATACAGATCCTCAAGCCAAATTAAAAATTGATGATCTAACACGTGAGCAAGTTGAAATCATCATAGAATGATTCATTTCAATGTCTCTGAAGTGCTACTGGTATTCATCTTGGAGGTTATATCATCAAACCTGTTTCAGTCACCATTTACTGAGATTGTGACTTTGCATAGCATGTTTGAGTATGGATGATCACTTGTTACTGGTCTTATACAATGGCAGCGAGGAAACTAACCAACTAGTGGTACACTCATCATAATTAAGTTATGTAGAAACTGTTTAACCGACATGCAGTGCGATGGATGCAACGATGAAATTACTACTAGATTCAATTCAAACGAATGCGACTTGCAATGGAAATCCACAAACATATTTTCGTTATTTAAAACGCAATGAATACTCGACAAAATGCGTGGCTCTCTTTGGAGCCATGGATTAAATAGGTCTGTAATACAAAACGGTCATAGTCCAAGATACTAACTCACACATCCTCAGGTAAAATTGCACCCTGTATTTCAATCATAACTCGAAATGACCCTCTCAGTTCATGTATCTGAGGAAAAAAAATGAAGAACCATATAATATGGGCATTTTGGTTTCATGTTCTGTGAGAGAAATACATTTTACGTTTAATCCTTGAGAAGATTTTTTGACTCGGTTCTAAAGTCTCTTACGGATCATAGGAGAGATCGCGAGACCTTCATTTCAGCGAAAGCAACATAATACATACCAGAGGCAATGGGGACTGCCCGAAGCAGTGTCAGAAAGCGAAGCAAATTATCGCTATAGATACAGTGGAAATCAGAACACCGTAGTGATCACAAGATCGATTATCGCATTTGATCACCACTCCCGTCTGCGGCGAGCTTATTTTATATCATCCTAGCGATAACTCGTACGCTTTTCGCGACCATCTAGGCATTCAATCATTGTTTCTAGTAGTGTATATTGCAACTCTAATTCTATTTGAGATTTCATGATTTTTCTGATGAACCAAAGGTGAATTTCTGGGACGAACTGGAGAAAATCATTGAAATTCATATGGAATGTGGGTCTCATGATCTATCAGATTTCGGGATAAGAATTCCAGACAACTCATATATCATGGTTCTGAACCTGGCCATTCCGCAAAACCGAGCTGGCGGGAAAAAATAAGTTGAATCCGAGCCAGATTTGATACCAGCGTGCGACTCTACCTAAATGTACCTACGGCAGTATCATGAAAGGTGACTTTTTCGATTGTAGACCTAAATTATCATCCTCATGGATTCAAATACTCATAATACGCAAGGTATTTCAGAGCGAGTGAGTTTGATAAGACCGAGCCATAATGTGATGTTTTTCAGTTTGCCATTGTGACAATCAGAGATGATGGGATGAATGTTATTGTATATTTCACTCTTTCTTGATTTTTGCCCAAAACTGGACAAACCTGACAAATGCTATTATCTTTGGATGAGCGTAGCCTTCTCTCATTACAAAGAATCTTGTGGAGAATCCTCTATCTGATTACACAGCCACACAAAAAAAAAATTCTGACCTAACTCGCAGACTATGATACTTTTACGTATTTTGGATCGCTGGATCCGAATCCGGGTTCAGTTTGGTTCCAGCACATCGAGATTTTGACAAAACCTCAAAATACCATGATTTTATGAGATTGCTCGGAGATGGTAATCAGACTATACTCACTCTTCATTTTTATTTCATGTGAATGTTTTCGGGGTCGCTGAATCCGAATACGGTGTTAGTTTGGTCCCAGCACGCACGCAATATCATGAAAGTGGAAAATATCGGATGGTTACGTACGACTAATGGTGGACTTAGACTACTAGTAGGTAGTGCAAGTCCGCCATTAGTCGTACGTAATTATCCGATAGTTTCCGCTTTCATGATATTGCGTGCGTGCTGGGAGCAAACTGACACCGTATTCGGATTCAGCGACCCCGAAAACATTCACATAATAGGAACATGAAGAGTGGGTATGGTTTGATTACCATCTCCGAGCAATCTCATAAAATAATGGTATTTTGAGATTTTGTCAAAATCTCGATTTGCTGGGACCAAACTGAAACCGGATTCAGATTCAGCGACCCAAAATGCGTAAAGGTATTATAGTCTGCGAGTTAGATCAGAACTTTTTTTTGCGTGGCTGTTATTAATGATAGACTAGTGCTACTTGTTTCCAAATAAAGCAGTCAATGCAGGACCATGATCTCCTTCGGGAATGATCAATAACCAATTACGTGTATTTGATAGTTTTCGCATAGAGCTTCAATCCTTCATGGAGGCGTAACGTTACTTCTTCAACGATGCGCTGAAAGACAAAGATTCTGCGTTATGGACCGGGTCATTTGAGATAGGTCTCATATGCTCGCTCGTCTTGTTTGAGAGGATGAACATACAGGACAATGCGGTCCGAGTCTTATTCCTATCCCTTCTGCACAAGCCCAGTGGTAGAACCTGTTGCAACAAGAGCATTCGTAGGTTCCTGTCCGATCTGTGCCACCACAAAAAATACACCCATCAGTCATTGTCTCAGATTCTCGAATCAAGGTCTTGGCATTAAGAACCCGGTAAGGATCTGGCTTGAATCTCTTATCAAAATTGACATTTCTGCCTAACGTATCCATTATATTGATATCAAAATCAGCGCAGCTCCAACTGTCTGTTTGATAAACTCGTTCGAAGTTTGGTCTCACACAGGTGTAAGTTCTCTTGTTTGATATCGCATTTGTTATGCCTCTCGTAATGCATAAATTGATGAATCTGACCAGTTTTCCCATGCAAAACCTCTCATCGCTGAGGAGTTCTCTCTCATTCGTCCTTTTCATCGGATCTAGAAAGAAAACGTGGCCTGCATCCATATCAATTGTGAAAAGTACCCAATGATTCCCATCCTTGAGGAATGGGAAGAAGATTTTTCCCGTCACTGGAAATTGGATTCTGAATAAGGCCCAATCATCCTCGGGCTCTTGTACCCACTTTCCGAAGAAAGATGCAGTCAGGTCTGTGCTGATAAATGTAGCATTCTGCCAATTCCTTTCTTTCACGGCTGCACAAGCATCTATGATTCTCCCACTTACCCACTCTTTGGGTCTCATTGTGTAGAAGTCGGTCCAATCGACGCGGATATCTTTCTCTTGACCATCATTCACATCTCGTCTAATGCGGCAGACTTGATAATTCTTATACAACTGAGGTTGTTGAATAGGAAGTCTTGGTACTTCAGTGAAGTAGTACTTATGGTCGAAAAAGAGCCCATTTGGGTATACATGAGGATAGCGAATGATGCTGCTTCCTCTTTCACACACAAGAGGGGTGTTGGATTGATATGAAACTGGAGTAGAGTCAAACTGTATATCATCTGTCGGTGCAACATCAACTGTTACATTGTCTAGTGACATATTGGACATCCCATCATGCACGTTGTCCACACTCACAATGGCACTGGGTTCCATGCCAACGAAATCACCTAGATCGAATTCGAGAGATAGATCGTCGGATGCAATCATATGATTCAATTTCTTCATGAGATTCTTGCCAAATTGGTTATCATTGCGACAACTTTCTTTGAGCTGGTCAGTAATATATTCGCCCATGTATGTTGAGATATCTTTAAAATACTTGGTATCTTTCACTGGATCATTCAGATGCCTAACGTAATTCAGAAGCATTTCATCGGTGACCTTGAAATTTTTAAGTCCACCGACCGATTTGACGTACTCCTGTGTCAGCAATATGCCTCTCTTTGCTTGAAAACTGAGCTGTCCTCGTCTTGGAGTAATCTGCCATCCCGCAGCACTCGCAACTCGCTCAGGTTTTGCATTTGAGTTTGGGATAGTGAGACAATTGAGGGCAAATTCGCTCAAAGCAGAGAAAATGTTACGGCCATCCTCATCTTTAACCAAGGAGAGTCGATGCCAGAAAGTTTCTGGATCCCTTTCCCCTTTCAAATCTTCTGACAATGACTCAGTGGGTAAATTTTTCCACTCCTCATTGATTTTATCGATCAATTCTTGATCGTTATTGGTCAATACAGGGAGTTTTTCGTACACACATTGTAATGTTTTATACTCACCGGTATGGAAATTGGGATCCAAAGCTTTACTCGGCTCTAAGAACTGCATATGCAGGAGGTAGTCTTGAGAGAAGTCGTACCGTCCCCTAAATTTTACACATAAGTTGGAAAGAAAATCTCTATTTTTCTTCAAAAATTCACTTCTCTCGGTAGGAGTGGCCCCGCGTAGAAGGTGAATGACAGTTGGATCCAGTGATAGCTGATCAACTTTCTTCATTTGATGGATATTTGCTGGTTCGACTAATTCCAATGGCCTGGTCATTATGTATGGTTCGTGCATATACATACGTAGTAAGGTGACATATAAATCTCTTATCATTCTTCTTCCCGCAGTAATCAGTGGCTTCTCTGCCTGCAGCTTTTTTTCGACGACATAAATCTTTGAATAAACTTGCAGAATGAAATAATGCTGTGCTTTGCTCAAAGGACCAGAGAAATATTTTTTGAGGGCAATGGCATCCTCATTACTCGTTGACTCATTGCTACACTCTTTTTCGAAAAATTTATCCAAAAAGGACCACAATCGAGTGATGCGGATTTGACATTCAAAGAATGAAAGCCACCTGACTACGGTAGGGTTCCTCATTTTTAAAGCTTCAGTTTCGAGCTTCAACTGGAAAACTAGTCTTCGATGATCTTTCTTGGGCGATCTGCTGAAATAGTTGTACAACATATGTGGAATTTGCTCGAAGTCCTTGTACATTTGCATTCCATCGCGAGCAACCAGATGTAGGACATGGCAGTAGCATCGAAAACCTGGAATGCGCTCATTATGGACCTGAACTCCACGTAGAACTGATTTGTGAACTCCTATCATCACCGAGGCTCCATCAGTCTTAAGACCCATACAGTCCAATAGAGGAATATTGTTCTTTATGAACGGAGCCACAATTATCTCCGTCAGATTATCGGAGTCCGCCGCAGCATCTTCGTCGCCGTTAAAGACTTCAACGATGTCAAACAACACTTCGACCATGCGGCCTTGCTCTTTGTTGAAATATTTAAGACAAATGCATACTGCTTCCGTGTTATGTTGATCCGTGTACCCATCTACTTCAATGACAAACTTATTACCCCTCACTTCATTTGCGACACGATTTATGTGACACGGTAGGATAACATTGCGACCAATTTTCGGGGTTTTTTTACGATGAATATTGATTCCTGCCGCAATTCTTGAATCGTGGAATATCTTTTTCATCTGTGCGACCCAATAATCGACAACGTTGAAGGAGCAGGCTCTGAACATGATCGTTGCGGCCACCTCGATCTCAGCAGTAGCTATTTCTCTGTCGAAATTCTCTGCAAAGTCTAGATCCCCAGTAAACGCACAGTGCTTCAGA
This sequence comes from Eretmocerus eremicus, assembly GCA_030522705.1. Lineage (NCBI taxonomy): Eukaryota > Metazoa > Arthropoda > Insecta > Hymenoptera > Aphelinidae > Eretmocerus > Eretmocerus eremicus. Next base: position 9,641 of record JAPYYZ010004482.1, read on the forward strand.
CTTTTCTCGTGCTTTTTTAGCACTGATGTCTGTGGGGTCAGCAGAGACTCACAGAGTAAACATTGCAGCTTGAGGATGGAAACGTTTCCATTTGTATCCAACCCAAGAACGGGTTCCGGTCCAATCCAGCTGTACACACGTCTCCATTTATCTATATCATCTTCAATGCTGCTTCGATTTCCGGCTTCGTATACTGGGAGAGAATAATTGTAATTGAAATGATGACCGAGCTTGCCTAGTAGATGAACTATCACATTGACAAATGAAGATTTGGAATCATGAGATGAACGACTAAATTATTAGACAGAAGAAGCCTTTTCGAGCATTAGAATCGATATTGAAAATAGACTCATGGAGTAGTTGAATTGTCAGCCGAGTGTACGTACAGGAGAAGGATTATCGTGACGAAGTTAGCGTAATTGGTGATGGAAAATCTCAACCTATTTGTATTCTTCAAATTATTTTCGAAAGAATTATCCCAATTCTCCATGATGATAACCGACTCGGGAAATTGATATTTCCATCTCATAAACTACATTGGGGCGGTAACATCCTCTACTTACGAGACTCGATAGTTTTGAGCTTACAAGTAGAGGACCAATCTTGCGGATCACGGATTTGGCCAAAACTCTGGGAATCATCTTATTTCGGTTAGAAATGAAGATATCCCAGAGGGTTCATGCTAGTAGGCTCTCTGTTCCGAAATACAGCTATGGACATTTTCCCATTAGCATTGCTAGTATACCTTTATATGTGGCTTTTTAACCCTCTCAGCGCCGACTTTTTGTACTCATCGAAAAAATTCTTTCTGGATCTCACATGATTCTATAGGGTTCAAAGACATCCCCTGAATTTTTCCAGATTTTTTCGGTTGG
>JAPYYZ010004483.1:0-10515 GCA_030522705.1 Eretmocerus eremicus
GTCTACTGAGAGTCAGTATGGCAAAAAAAGTTTTGGTTGGATAACTCATACTCGCCAAGTTATACTTTTTAGAAAAAGTAAATGGGGAGGGAGAGGATTGGATTTACGTTGAAACTTTTTTTCAACAACTCGATCCATTCCTGTGACTCGGAGCTCAGCTTCATTAAATATTCGTAGTTTCTAGTCCTCGCACACGCAATAGTAGTACTCATTGAAACTATGTTGATTCATTCTCCGTATCACCACTTAAAGATCATGTTTAGGGATAGCAAATCCATACGACGATTGAATCTTACAAGAGCACTCTATCGCTAATTCCTCAACAGAAAAACAAACATTTCAAGCACTCACAAAAACGTTGTATTCAACAATTCTTCACCTGAAGTAAGTCTATTTAGATCAAGAGTTTGATAAGTAGTAAAGCGAGGTTGAGTTCATCTCAATTTCTAATATAAAAGTTCGAAAGATCCAAACGTCGATTTAATACAACAAAAGCTTTCTTAGGAAAAATTCTGAATTTCACTCCACGAATATGCGTCAACCTGGCTGACTATTCATATGCTAGTTCTACTAGACCCCCCGTAGCCCTCTATACGAGTGTAAATAGCTCTCCGATATAGTAGCAACTGTTTTAACGCAGTGATGCATCCAACCGTGTCTCCTGTACGCGAGATTCTGCGTCCTTCATATTCGTCGTTGGGCCGAACAAACTCCGCATTGACAAGAAGACTATTGTATGACCCGTGGTTTTCAAAGTAAATACGTCAGAGCTCCCGCAAACTCATGCCGAGACAGAAGTTCCCGGCGATGAATTTCCACAAGCAAGCACGTGAATGAATTCCACTCGCATTGAGAATATTCCATATGGAAGAGATCGGACAAAATCCCCGTCTGCACTCAATCTGTATGACTAATCAGCATAGAATTTGGCTAGGCATCAGAGCATTTGATCGATTTTTCTGGAAACAAACATAAAAAGCTGAAGAATTCTCGTTTTAGTCCATTTCTTGGATGAGCGAGTGATAAATAAAACTGATATACTGTTCTCGTTCACGCACGCATTTTCATACATTGACATGCTCATATAAACGTTTCACTAATCACCTCACTTTTGATTTTTTATGACAAAAATAAGGGTGTTGAGAGCGAAGAATTATATTCAAATATCAAATCTTGATTGACGTAGCCTAGACATGTGATTGTATGATTAAACAATTGTATCTTAGAACTACGGTCCCTGGAACAATAAATTTTTGTGAAACTTCACATCTATCGACCACGACAGACCATCACTATTAATATGCAAAAACAAATTATCAAGGACGTATATCGAGTGTTACTTCTTGATCAGCTGTGATTGAAAATTGATAATAAGAGGGCAAAAACCACCTCCATATCTACAAGGCTCGACAAAACTCTTAGGACCCGAATCTTTTTTCAATCATCAGACTGAAGATCCGATATTCCGATGGAAGAAGATACAATTTTTCACTCTCAACACCCGTTATTACGAGAAACTCAATCATTCTAACTTATTATCGTTATATCTTACGTACATTTTGCCATCCTTGTAATCATGTCGATTTCGTGGCTCCACAACGAACTCTGGATTTCTGCGGCATCGTCTGATTGATTATTACATCCAACGTTAATACATCCCCGTAAGTAAATCCTCAATAACAATTTGCACAAACACTCCTACCAACATCGATAATTCATTGTGCTGATAACTCATCGTCTCTGATGTTCAGATATGGATAGAAAATGAGTAGCTATTGATATGAATTAATTTGGTTTTAAATAACGACTTTTGAGCAGAGTTGAATTGTAAAGTGAGAAAAATACAATTCCAAAAATGCAACTTGTATGGAATCTAGCTAGGCTCTTGATCCAAGACTCGTAAGTCCAAATTTTTGACAACCGAATCTGGTGGAGAATTCTGATATCAATAGCGTCATACTTATTCAGCTGATCTATTCTTCACAACGGAAGCAAGTGTTTGAAATATCTTAAAAAATCCGCCTCTTGTACGAGAGGACAAATTCGCATTTCTCCAGTACAGTGCATTATAGTAAGACGACTCTTTTCATTATGAAATTTAATGGCCATGGCTACCAACATTTCCAGGGAAATTCGGGAAATAACACTGCTCTCACAATGTACACTTTCACGGGCTGCAATGAACCATAAAATTGATAGCCCGCAATATCATGCTCAAACAGCTCTGCGGTTTCGCACGATGACTTTGCACTTTCTTTCCTACGTCGTGATAAAACTATGTAATACACTAGAGATCAAGGTCAAAATGAAATCGAGGAAATAAAAGACACAACCGCGCAAAGTAAATTCGATATCCAGAACATTTGAGTATAACAACTGCGGTAGGAAAGGAGGCCGTCGTCAGCAAAGGGTGGTGAAATTTTGAGTTGAATTAAAAAACACCAGAGACCCAATGAATAAAGTGCGCACGTAATTTGGATGCTTGTCTTACGAGCGTCTAACAAAAATGCTCAAATTGTTCATGCCAAGAATATGAAAATAATGCTAGGTTCTTCGTTACTCTTATTCTCATCCTCCCATTCACATTTTTCGATGAAAACTATTCTTTTGTCCATACTTGAATTAATTATCCACTCATTTTTACTCTACTAATGGAGTGATGTAATCCACTCACCTTCTAATCTATGACTGCGAAATGTAGTAAATCCCTGATCAATAGCTAGACTAAAAAGTGAATGATTAGAATCGTACCTTTCTGGTAATAATGTTAGTCATGAATTTCCATTAGAGTCTCGAGATTGACCAAATACTCTCAATAAAAGATATGAGTAATTCCCCCGATCCATTAACATCTGACTTCGTCTGGCACTGTGGGCACAAAATACTCAACTTTCGCGTATTGCATGATACATCAGAGATGACTTTTTGTGTTCTGTGTAACAAATACAATGGAAAAAAAAACGTCACCAAGTCGACTCTTCTTATCAGTGTTTGGCACAATGCGAAGAAGTTAAATATCACAAAAAAGACATTTGACGACTTTGAATAATATTTTATGGATTCTCAATGTCAATTTGAGAAGCCACTGGTTTTTATCCGATTCAGCATTAATTCAAGTAACGTGTGCGAATGGAATTATCATCTTAGCCTCTAAAATGTCGACGTGCCTCTGAAATTATTGGTTTGTCCACAGTAGGTACCCGTAAAAAATAACCGAATAATGGGAGATTGGGAAGACTACAACTTTTCTCTCCGAAGAGGCACACACATTTAGTTTGCGGTATTTTGTTTGTGAAGTCAGAACGAATATTTTTACATTGGTATGATGTCAATCAAACAATGGTGTACTTTTTTTCATTCTCGCGCTGCTGCAAACAGGTACGATTTTTTCATCAATTTGATGTACCGGATCTTATTAGTGCGGCAATTTTTTTCATGACTGGCACAAATTTCCAAAAATGTACATCACGAAGTTCCTCTTTACTCATTTGCAAACATTTTTGGCGACAGGTGGTCTCAAGTTATCAGTACGTCAACACAAAACCCAATCGTTGTTTTGGAACTGGCGTAGAAACGTATTTTCTGAATTTCCAAGGGCAATCGCAATCGCAATATGGGCAAACTGGTAGCTAGAAAAGGCATTTCTCGTCGTGTCTGGTATATAGAAATTTTTTTCAAATCTTTCCAACTCTAGTGGAGGGCTCCACCACCTTGTAACCCAAAAATGGAAAATTGGGGGGGATCCCATATGCATGTATTGAGCTGGAGCTCAATCACTCCGAGTGCACCCCATTCCAAAAATCCGACAGATTGAGCATTCCGAAGATGCGATTGAACTGTGTACGATGTGCAGTGAGAGAAAAATCGAGAAGCGAGTCTATGAAAAACCTGATAACAAATTGTATGACATGGAAGTACTCGATGATCGAATACCTTGACAGAAATGTGATATCCAATAGATTATCTCACCGAACTTCGATGAAATTCTATAAACTTCGATAATGAATGTTGGCATCGCAAAAATGAGCGTCTCTTAGTCCTGGAAAAGAGGAATATAATCCTTTTTTGTTACTTTCATAGAATACCGTTCTAATTACAAAATTTTCCTTTGCGTTCCGTGGAAAAGTTTCCTTTGGAGAGTTGAAAAGTAAAATTTGCTGCTGAAAAAACAATTTCACGGAAATTCGGAATGTGTACGATAGCGAACCGCTTATTCGCAACATCATGCTGGTCAGTGAAGTATATGATTTCCAGATCTCTGGAGGGTTATCTCGTATTTTTTGCATCATCCGTGCACCGGGGGAATTTTCCTCGGAATATCTCGACTCCTAATTTTCTCGAGGTTTATTTTACATGAACGACTTCATTGCTAGAGGGTGTAAGATCGCGTTGAAGTGATTTTATCCCGCTGCGGATCCAGGGATTGGCTCTTTTCGCGCTCTGAGGTGGGAAAATAATTCAAGCGACTCGCTTAAATACCTGCTACTTGTACGAGGAACTTATAACTTGAGCAGATGCCAAAACCACCTGTACACGCAGCAATGTTTAATATGCAATTATCGGTTCTTGGCTCGATCCTTGCTCACTCAATAACCGCTGTTTCGCTCACATATGCTAGCATTCTTCTGGAGCAAAGGCTAAAAAATGAAAATCATGATATACACCATCACCCGAAATACTATCAGATATTTGCAACTACTGTACGAATGAAAATCACGATGAAATTACAGAAATGTGAGGAATAGTGCTCATCTTGACTCCATATAAAAAAAGAAGATTGATACCCTTTGCGATTTCAAGATTTCATGTTTAGCTCCGAGCTACATCGGAATCTTGTTAGAGTCTCTCTTTCTTTACATCAATCTATTTTCGCACAGATTTGCGAGAGCGTTCAGATTTTATGATAACATTGTCTCCTTCTTCCCTACCACTTCAGTATAAAAATTAACCCGTCTTTATACGCGAGCACTTATACCAGATGATGTATCGTTTGAAAGTTTTCTGGGACTTGACCAATCGAGAAATATTCTGAATTATGTTTTATGGCAAATTGATGATCTTTCATGATGAGAGTCATTGACAAGCCTTTCAACAGGGCCAAGAATCTTTTTGAGATATCCTTGATATTCTTTTTTTTTTTGAACCTGGAATGAATTGCACATTATTCACGAAAACAAAGAATCTGACCAACGAAGACTGTCTTGTTATGATACAATGGCATTCGATAGATACTCCAAATTGCATCATTTATCTCAAATCAAAAAGAAAGAAAATTGATGAATGAAGGATTTACATTGTGTGTGAGATAAGATCTCCCTCTACTTCTTTCATAAAATTGTTAACATTTAATCCTAATCGAACATTTTCTGTTTTCAGGTGAGTTGTGGGAATGGCACTACCAAAATTCTGTGATCACGTGAGTAACAAAAGTATACATCACAGTGATACGTATCCAGTACATTTGTAAGCTCGTCGTTTGACCGATTTATACTAGATTTTGATGGGCGCAAAGGTCGATAATCAGGAATTGTCGCATGTGTCACTTGCGTGATTGTCGTGAACCTCATTTGGAAACTATCCGAAACTATTGAACGCCCTGATCGATGAACAACAATTAAGCATTAGTTTTTTGAAACAAATAAACACAATACGTTAGCGCTATAAATTTGGATAAAAGGGAACCAGTGAATCTGCTTTGAAATATTCATGCTCGAGAATGCAACAAGTCAATCAATTTTCCCACCATATTCTTCAAAATCAAAAGCGATATTCTCCGTTTCTTGACCGATCGTGATCTCGCCTCAAGAAAAGATCTTCATTCTTCGTTGCCGAGAAATATGAACATGATATCAAGGTGTGAAAAACAAGTTTCAGACACACGAGGCCATAACAGCTCAAAGAGTATATCCCAAGCATGAACCAATGCTCGAGGGATGCTCCCATCTTTTACGAAAAATCACTTTCTTCCGTTCTCGAAGCGACAGTAAACCGGCCAAGCTTTTGGATCCTCTAGCGCGTATACAGAGCGCTTTATTGATGTTCACTCTTTTATGGGGCGATAAATTGAACATTTTTATTTTTCTCTGTGCGCTCACGTACATATACGATATTAATCTTGGAAAAATCGAGGTCAGCCAAGCTACGTCCATCCGATGCTATAACGCCGATCGTTTATCTCCGAAACGCTTTCACGCTTTTTCTCGTGTGTTTTTCGCATACATGAAAGCATCGGGGATCGCGTAATCAGTATCTCGAAGGGTTCTGTTTTGCTACCATGGCCAAGGCGGGTCCTCCTTCTTCAACATCATGCTCAGATTTTCAAAAGACCAAATCCTGCTTTGCGTTCAGCGCTATTTTGTTCGATAGCAGTGATAGACTCGATTTACGATGTCTCAGCAATAACAACAACTTTAGCTAATTGAAGAATTTATTATCTAAATCAATTTGTAAGACAATTTGAACTCTGAGCGCGGGCTTATACAGGTGGTTTGATCTTTCGCCGTTCCAAAGGTGTCTTTAACTTTTGGGACCCGTTTGACCGAAATTAGAAAAATTCGAAACCCAACAAACTGAATTGGATACCGGATGATATCACTGCGAATATCAAATTTGGGCCTCAATTGATCGCACTACGAATACGGGATTCGCGAATACAAAAACCGCGAGTACCGGGTTCTTTCCTACAGTTGGAAAGATCCTGATCACTCCGGGAGGAGTGATATAAAGAAATAAATGAGGAGGGTGGGCAGTATTCGATATTCTAATTCTTTGAAAAATCGTTGTCAACATGATCACACGACACAGACTCCATTGACAATTTTTCTGATAAAAATGATTTCAAATTGTCAAGAGATTATCTTTCACCAACACGAATGAGAAAAAGTAATCACTCCTCAAAAATTTTGGAAGTCTCAATGCATGAGTCGATTCGGCTTTTTATAGTACAAGTGACTGATTTACAAGTGACTTTCTTCAACTCGCGGGGTCATTGCTTCCTTAAATCTCGACTGATCTTTATATCAGCTTCAGAAAAAAGGAAATCAATGAACAGGGTGAATTGTTTACTTCCCTATGCAGACGATCGAAAATTTTATCACCGGGGTACTGTAAAGGTTTTCAATAGAAATAAAAAATCTATCAGTGTAGATAGCGATGGTATTATGTAGTTCACTAGCCCAGAAACAAAATACTCCTGTCATCCGTCAGACTCACATAGTCATAACGAATGATCACCATACACTTGCGGGAAAGCTTTCACTCAAGGAACAACTAGACTCGTCTTCGCTATAAATACTCTTTATTGAAAAAGATCATGGAGGGACAGGTATCATCAGTTGACCAAACAACCATGTAAACATAGAAAATCTCCTTTATCCGAACAAAAGCCCCAAAATCTATGATGATGGCGATTTCACCAGTTCCCGCGAATGAGAAATGAAGTTGAGGTTGTGCTTTTAGTAGGTCTCGTAAGTCAAGATGATCAACCATCTTACAATTTGCAATTTTATTTTGAGATTTCACAATGAATTTCGCGAATTTGCCTCTGCATTTTTACATTCAGATTCAAAATACAACCACTAGAAATCTAGAAGCCTTCCGAGAGAAAGTATCTGATCTCCATTCACTCGCACAATCAACGACAAGAGAAGTCTGTGTGGGATAGTAAAAAATCAGAGCGCTTGCTTCTAACGGTTCTCGTAATGTCAGTGCTCCTCGACATGGCTAATTTTCCGCAAAATATCAGACAACTTTTCTGCGCAGGCAGTTGTACATTACGAACCCTCTCAAATCCGGTAGGAAGCGAGCGTTGATTTGAGTGAAACAAAAGTGAGGAAGACAACCGCTGGCCCCCTACTCGTCTTATCGAGAAAAAAGCAGGATTTTCATTGGGGAATCTGCAGCTTAATGAGAAAGAATATTTCAAGTCTCAAAGCTCTCATCTAGAATCATTTTTCATAACTCATTTGCTCAACCTATGAGATTCTTTACAGTATCTATCCACTCGTTTTATTGCACATAATCTGAGCATGATTGAGGGAAGTATTGCACAATTTTCCATGACGACCGCAGAAATTCGCCTGAATACGGTAAAGTGTACAATTTTTTGGAAGCCAGAAGGAGCATTCATTCCGAGTGAAATGAATGAGAGTAATTAATAATTCAAAGATCATTCAGCGCCAGGAGTTTTGGGATGCCTATCTTCCGTGACATTCAGACTCATGGAACCTTGACTATCAAGTTTAGAAGAAAATAGCTTGTGAGATTTCTTACAAAAATATGCCATTAGTATGAATGGATGTAATACATAGTCATAATCATAGATTCATGTCCTAGACCAAGCATCGTCATTCAGGTTTATCGAAAAGATAGCACCACCAACAAATTAAAGTTGCCTTCCATTCAATTCACTAAGCGTCTTTCTCATCGCTTCATCTTCCAGAGAATGGAATACATTGTCTTGGTTTTAAATTTTGCGAGCATTTATAATGAAGTCAGGAGCCTCCCCTCCCCTCCCCGTTAATTCAACGCCATCAACCACTCGCATTTATCTCATGGAATATATATTCAACTTCCAAAGACTTCACCTGATGTTACTCAGAGTCTTACGCTCAAGAACTTTGAAACAAGATCGAGTTCAGCGTGAAAATTGTCGGCAATTTTCAAAATTCTCGACTCACCATGAAATTTGCATCAGAGTACTCCCAGTAATGGCCGGTTACTTCGCTGTGAAAAACTTGACTCAGTTATGCGAAGAAGTTATGCCAGCAAGAGGTCCCCGATTATTCACGAACTCTACTCCCTTTTCGTCACACTTTTGGATACAGCTCACATCAGACTTTTATATGAGAGTACTCCTTCTTCGGCTTGCCCCTCATACACACGCTTTTGGTGCACAGTAATTCGAGATTACATCCATAATAATTTCTTTTCGGTGTAACTCTTTATTAGAGGTTGCCTCATATCTCGTGAAATAACTAGCGTATAATCACAACTGTCACGATTTCAGAGACCTGATCCCATTTTTGAGGTGCAATGGACCTTTAGAGTCGACCTATTATTTGTTTGACTATAATGGGTGTGATTTAGAAAGAGAGTTTTCATTCGCAGTCCTCAAGGAAAAGGCGCAAAGATATCATTTTATGATATCACTCTCAATTCATTTCTCGGACTGCAAATCTCCCATGGTCAGATAGCCTCCACCCCATCCGATCATTACTAAAGATTGTTCAAAACTTGATGCCTGTAACACTTGATTTCTCAATCCTTTATCATCCGAGTCGAATAATGTAACACTCCACCCATGTACATCATACCAAAATCGTTCTATTTTTGGAAATCCCGGGTAAGATGACATGGGAAAATTATTTCCACGAACCTCAACTGCTCAAGAATCAGTACAAATATTCTTCTATGGTTTTGAAGAACATATATTGTCCTGAAAAATCTCTCAATCCAGTCACTTAGAGATTAGGCTCATAAGAAGTTTTACAATTTTTGGAAAAACCATGCCATATGCTGTCAAAACAACTTTGGAACTGACTATAACAATACGGAAAGAACTCAAAGGAGCTATTAAAATTAAAACTTGGAAGAATATTATGAAAAATGGGCATTCTGAGTCTTGTCGTCGACCTATTTCGGGTACGTAATCAGGTGATCTTTCGAAAAAATGACTCGATCTGACACTATTAGGATTGTCACATCTGAAAAAGAATATTAAAATACAAATTTACACCAGAGCCTCAGATCCGAAGAAAGAAAATTCAGCTTTTCACACACAAATGAAATTTGACTGGTGCCAAAAGACTACCATCTGGATAACTAGGAATCGAAACGCTCGGGTTAGCTCATTCAGCAACAGAATAGCTTCTGAAACGTAAAAATTTTACTCTGAAATGATATGGATATGACACGTCAAGTTGAGAAAAATCGATGAAATCTATTATGTATCTTTACATCACGTCCACATATTGTATCATGAATTTTATAGTTAGGTTGCTCCATCTCTGGACTACGATTGCAAGACAACTGAATTTGCTGTAGGTGTACGCCCACAAATTATCTTCCTCAAAAATAACCGCGAGATACTTTCGCTTGAAGTAGTTAGAGTATCCATCAAATGTTGGTCAAAGATCCTGATCATGCAATTCGCTGTTCATCATGAAAGAGCGCAATGCCCGGCGATCTTCTTGCTTCTCAAATGATGTTGGCGATAAACCTTCTCTCTCGAGATATAACGACAAATGGAATACAGCTCTGTGTGACGATCAATCTCTTCCCTTGCAATTTTTAAATCAATCGCTAGTGGTAGTTACGCAGTTCTAGAAACGTTAATCAAAAAGGTTCTCTGGCAAAAGAGTTGGAAAACACATTACTCCACACATGAATATCTTCGACAGATGTATTATGGGACTACACTCTAAATTCCTTCGAGGGAAAAATCCCTCCAAGTAGAGGCTTTTTTGCCTCGAACGGTAGAGGGAAAATGGCTTGGAGGCAAAATTCCCTCCAACT
>JAPYYZ010004484.1:0-10515 GCA_030522705.1 Eretmocerus eremicus
CTCGTATCTCGTGGTAGGATGTATATCACACCCGTTTTCCAGATTTCATCCATTTTTCACGATTATGAGGAGTAGTTCTCGGGGACCGCATGAATTTTCCCTTATTTTGCAAATCTTCAGCTGTCATATCCGTTTTAAATCATGTCGATAACTCGTCTAGAACTGGAGTTGCTAACTTTTGACACAAAAAAAATGCAAATCTCCCACTGTGCGACGCAACGCAATAGATGGCGCATTGTGGAGAAAGAAGAGAGAAGAAGACGAGGAGAGATACGAAAAGATACGTGCCATCCATGGAGCGCGAGCAATGCCACCCATTCCTTAGGTAATGCGAGAGCAGTCCCGGGCTGGAATAGGTCAGTCGGTTGATTTTACTTCTGCCTCCCCCTGTTAACGGGTACGAGGCCGAGGGGGTTTAGTCGGTAACAGTCCTTGGGGATGGCCGTGAGGTGATTTGAGTCGATTACCGACTCTTTTTGCTGCCTGAACTGATCTCTGAGCTGACCCCGACACACGGGGCTTGTCACGAGAGCTAGTTACTTGCTCTTGAGGCGACTTAGAGTCCGGTCTGCAGATTTGCCCCCTTCTTAAACCACCTCAAAAAAAGTATTATGTACTATATTATTGTCATCATCGACTATATCCTCCAAAATATCAATCCTTCTGTAACTCCCTCTAAATGAGAATCTTCCAAATGATCTATAGGTATACCTCTGAGATTATTAACGTATCTCTCGATAAATCCACAATTGATCATCGTGAAAAAAGAGTAGACATTTATCAGGTATTTATTAATGAGTTTGAGAAATGCTCTATTGTAGAATTCCTTCCCTCGATCAACTTGTAAGGTTCGTTTTTAGGTAAATATTCTTTGGAATGAGTTTGTTGAATGATGCGCTGATTGAGATTTTACTGGTCCTACGAAAGCATATTTTGAAAACCAATCGATAGCTGTTGAAATGTATTTACGATTACGATTAAACTTTAATAGATTAATCAAAACGATTAAATCTAACTATTTTCGAAAAATCATCAACTCCTTCCAAATTCAATCTTCTCCGAGGGGAATTCCTCCTTGCAGATGGGTGCAGCTCATTAATCACTTTTTTCTGTGGGATTGAAAAGCCACCGGAGAATTCTGAGGTACATCTGATAGACTGCTGAGTGAATGCTAACTAGTTCTCAAGCTGTCACTTGATGTACGTGGAACTCTTATGAGTTGCGAAACAGCAGTTTTGTAGAGATATTCTCATCCCTGCTGAAAATAACTTCCTGGGATCCCAGTGGGATCTCAGTGAAAGTTTGGGACCGCTCTGGGACGCCCATGGAACTACCGTAGGGCCTCCATGGGACCTCGTGGTATGGGATTTTAGGCGCCAAGGGACCTCATAGCACGACGTGGGACCTCATGGGACCTCATGGGAAGCCCATGGGACGCATGGAACCATCCTGGGACCATCCTGGGACCTCCATGGGACTTCGTGATATGGGGCTCTACGCATCAAAGGACCTCATGGGACCTCATGGAAAGCCCATGGGATTCATGGGAAACCCATGAAACCATCCTGGGACCTTCTGGAACCTCCATGGGACTTCGTGAAATGGGGCTCTACGTACCAAAGGACCTCAAGAGACCTATTGGCACCTCATGGGAAGCCCATGGGACCCATGAGATCCCATGAGATCCCACGACGTCCCATGAAATCCTTCGGTACGTAGAGACCCATATCACGAGGTCCCATGGAGGTCCCAGGAGTTCCCAAGATGGATCCATGGGTTTCCCATGGGTCCCATGGGCTTTCCATGTGGTCCCATGAGATCCCACGACGCCCCTTGAGGTGCTTTGGGTTTGAAAGAATACGGTAGAGCATCTCTGAGATCAAATCTGTGCAGTGGTGGGCAGTTCAAACGGGTTCTACAACTCGCGTACAAAGTTTTCGGTCAATTCCGTTCGCCCGTTGTGCCGCTATCCTGTGGACTCTATCGCTCAGTGAAACGGATTTTTTCGTAGTATTCGGTGACATTAGGCGAAATGTGTGCGGATAATAGCTCAGGATTAGTTCCCGAGCCGTAGGAGCATTTTTGAGGCGAAATGTCAATTTCGTCCATGTCAATTCCGTCCCCCTCTCGTGTCAGAATTGACTTTATTAACCAACCAAAACTCATTTGGGGCTGAAATGATTTCTTGATCCAAATCACACCTGTGGACATTTTTGGCCTCAAAGAATCCCACTTTCTGCGGAATGACTCATATAACACAATCTCCCGAGGATCATAACTCTTAAAACTCGCATTTGCGATTCAAGACTATTTTTTGTCCCGAAAATTTCCAATCCCACTTCCCTCGAGCACAGCTGCACCGATGATTTTTATTCTTGATGGAGAAATTTTTATTCGTCATGAACTTCGAGTGAGCGAAGAAATTTCGAAGGGAAAGCACCTTTGGGTTCAGGTTGGTTGAAACGGACTGTGTCGAGTCACTTCAAAATGCGGTTTGACTTGCGGAGTCTTGGTTACATGTTCATACACTTAATTTCTCACAGTTTCCAATGGATGACTCAATTTTGACTAAATTAGATTCGTGATCGAACTTTGAATCGTCCTTGTAGAGTAATGATCCTGTGAAGATACTTGAATCGATCTTGAAGGACCAGGGTTCGGGTAGATAGACAGAACACTATCTAACTTATAGAAAGTCATATATTGCGACGTTTCGTACAGTGCAGTTCACTGACCTCATCAGGCTATGAATTATGAATGACAGAACAAACGTGAGATGGCTCAACCAACAATATAGTAACAATTGCAACAATTCAATACATACCAATATTTACACAAAGTTTTTAGTCACTACATATTTGTGTTAAAATTCGAAAATAGACTCAGTGTCTACTTTCACGTCAGGTGTTAACATTCTGTAGGTGACGTACGATTGACAGGCATATACAATTACATGTGATCGAAGAAACATCAAGTGGGAAGGTATCAAAGGTGGGGGTGAGAGACGGAGAGTCCGAGAGAGAGGGATAGCACTATGAACTCAGATGTCTGATTACACCTGAGACATATGCTTGATTTCAATTCAAAACTGAACGATAGAGCTGGTTGAGATTGAGAGTGTCAGTCTTGAGATTGATATTGTTTTCGTCGGAATTCATATGAATGATCTCACTCAGCAGTCTTTTATAAAAATGTGGCTCACGGTCGAGGATTCTCACATGAGACCAATCAAACTCGTGATCAAGCATTTTCATGTGAGTTGAGACGACTGTGTTCGGATTTTTTATCGTCTTGTGCTCATTAATCCTCACAGATAACGGGCTCTTTGTCTCTCCTACATAAAATGCGGGGCAGTTTCTACGAGAGAACTTGTAGATCACTTCAGTTGTCTCAAATTGATCAAGCCAATCTTTGCCCAATTTAATAATGTCTCGAAGGTTTTTGTGAATCTTAGGAAATGTAAGGATGTTAATTTTTTTGAAAACGTTGAAGCATTTATAGAAGAAGCTATTGAAACACGGGATGCATACTTTTTGTTGGTGGGAGTGTAACTGTTTTCTGTGATCATTTGATGAATGTTCATCTTGCTTGAATTTTTGGAGTCGATTTTTAATACATCGACTCATGAAAGGTTCAGGATAATCATTATCTAACAAAAGCTTCTTCACAAAATTCAAGTTCTTTTTATGGAATTTGGGATGAGCAAGGGACATGGCTTGATCAACGAGATTGTAAACAATGTTCTTTTTTTGTTGAGTGGTATGATTGGAGAAAAAGTTCAGGATCCTACCGGAAGAAATTGGTTTTTGGTGCCAATCAGCCCAGAACCGCCCAAATGGGGATTGACAACCTCATCCCTGCAAATGGAATTTCTCTGGAATATTCGATGCTACTCCGGGATGAGATGGAGAAGACTAGAAAACAATCACAATGATCTCGGACTGGCTAATTGATTGCATTGATATCATTGTTTCAGAAATTGAGATTCTACATGTAAGAAAAACACGAAATCGTCGCAAATCCCATGAACTTCACTGCAATTCATGTGGAAGCTTAGGGACACATTGAGTCGAGCATGGTTCAGTGCTAACGCGCCCGCTTCTTATTTTGCACAGCCGACCAGACCAAAGTTCAAATCTCTGTTGGAGACACATTTGTTTCTCATCAAATCACCATCTCATTGAAATTTCTGCGTGCAATTTGGCAAGATTTTCATTTGCTGGGCCATGGAGAATAATTTCCATGGACTTTACACAGGAAGTCGTATTTTCTAGTATATACACCGCACGAATCAAATACGTTATTTTGAAGCATGGTAATTTGTTGATCCCGAGTTCTTCTCAGGAGAAGTTTGTGCACGAGGAGTTTTTGAATCTCGCACGTAGTTGCTGGATTCAGACCTATTCACTGTGCGGCAATAATCCGCCCACGCGGCCAAGTCTACGGTGAGTGGCATTGTTTAAATCCCCCGTCAAATTTGCTCCCCTCATCCCCTCGTTTTGGAGAGTCATGCCACGATCGCGAGTGCTCGGGAGAGTCGTACCACGATTGCGGGTGCTCGAGAGTGTCGTTTCCGGGGGAGTCCTGTTGCTCGCCCCTCGTATAATACGTACTGCTACGGGCTGGGAGTCGGATTGGCGTCCGGGTTGCTCAGGAGTGTTCCGCGCCTAGTAACCTCTCGGGACCTCGCTATCGGGTGGTTGACCTGGGCATCGTGCGTCCGTGCAGCTCGCATCCTTCGCGCTCCATCGCCGTGTTCGCTGGGGACATGAGGTGATCAGTACTTACGGCTGGGCTCAGCTCGCCCTGAATACGCACCCTAAATGACGAGTTGAATGTGGCGTGCGGATCACAGGGATCTACTCTCAAATAGTGTTGCCAGACAGAGGTCAAGACAATTTCTCCTTGACTGTCGACGAGTCGAACCTGGAGGTGAGGATCACAGGGATCTACCTCCGGAATCCGTTGTTAAATAGGGCGACAGAATTCTCCCTTGATTGTCAACGAGAGAGTCAACCTGAGGGTGAGGATCGCAGGGATCTATGTCCAAGTTCTGTTGTCACACGAGGGTCGAGAGAATTTCCCATTTGGTGTCTCTGAGTTGAACATGAATGCAAGGATAAGGGGATCTGCTCTCACTACTGTCATGACGACGAACTGAAAGGGATGATGGCGATCGCAGATCTTTCCCCTTTTTTATGGGTTTTGAGTGTTGGCGAGGCCGAGGATTTTTGAGATCTGGCCCAGCCTTTGTTCAGGAAAACTTTCTTTCGGAGAGTGTGCTCTTCTCGTCCCCTCGTTTCGAAAGAAGTCGTCCCACGTCCGAGAGTGATCGGGAGTTTTGCCCCCCGGGCAGTTTCTTCACTCCTCACGCGATACGCATTGGTGTGGGCTGGGAGTCGGGTCGCGTCTGGGTTGCTCGAGAGAGTTTTGCACTCACTACCCCCTCGGGTCCTCGCTATCGGGTGATCGAATTGGGCCTCGTGTGCCCGTGCAACTCACGTCCGCCGCGTTTCCTCGTTGCGTCTGCTGGGGATATGGTGCAAGCGTGGTCAAGGCTGAGCTCAGATCGCCTTGAATACGTAAGCTAGGTGGTACATTAGAGATTGTCCCCGCTTGCGCGAGATGCGGAGCACGGACTCGCTATGTTGGTGACGTGGTGCACTGTAGGCGGCCAGTTTAGGGCTATGAGGAGCGTTGGAGCAGTCGGAAATCGTCCGCGATGCACGCTCAGTTGGTTTCACGCGCATTGCTTCGGCGCCTGCAAAGCACGCGTAGGCACGGGGTTTGCTTCCATTCGCATCGTTTTGACTTCGGCGAGGCGCATGCTGAGATCACGTCGATTGCTTTGGGACTTGGATTGCTATGGGACTCAGAACATCGCGGGACTCGAGCTTCGTCGGACTGGAAACACGCCCCGCCACTAGTTCTTGCTGCATGTTAGGTACCGATTGGATATCGCGTTAAAGTAGATGGACCGTGGGGGAGGTGCTTGCAGGTGCAGACAGGTGTGCGTATGCATAGTTTCATGGAAAAATTCGATGAGGTTCTATAATGAACTATTCTTTAAATCTACATAATCCGGAAAAACGCTTTTTACCATGATATAAAGCTCTTCAAGGGCTATCTCGTGTACATAAGAACATTTAGCAGATCATTAATCTTCATATAGTGATTCATTTTGGAGAGTTCTAAGATTCTGTAAAATATGATGTGAGATTTTTTTTCTAGATCTCACATCAGATTTGAATATCTAATGAGCTGAAGCATCGGTTTTTATAGCAACTATATGAATTACTTATCAAAATCATAGATTTCTCATATGAATCATTTAATTCATCTTCATTGTGAGAAAAATAATAAAATGTAGATTGTCCCTAAAATACACAATGTATGTACGAAATCTTCATCCACGTCTTATTCCAAGATCTTCTCCTTACTGGATTTTCACACCTCTGTCGAGTCAACAATCCTACAAAATGACTCTCGTCCCAAAGACCCAGAGCCGAAATACGCAATGCACACTCCACAATCTGATCCGGAGTCCAGTGCCTGAAAAAATAGAGACGTCGTACGCTCTCTCCCGAGATCCAGAGCTGCGTGCCCGTTACAGCTAATGTTCGCTAGGCACGGCAAACAGACTGAACCTGCTACAGCTGTTTGGCTTTGGTCTAGCTCACTTATGATAGGGCGCAAGTGTACGGGGGGTCAAGAATGATAGCTCCCCTAGCTCCAGTCCCCGCTGATTTTCTAAGGGGGAATACGGCGCAATGGGAATTCTATTACGGGATCGCATCTTGCATAACCTCAACCATCACCTTTAGGATTAGTTTCTGGATTTGTGGGGTCGCTTTTGCGTATGACCGGTGCTCGCACAGTAAGAACAATCTACGCAAGCTTCTCTGATGTCGATAGGTTGAAGCAAAATTGTGGGATGGCTATTTTGTACCTTGATGCACATCTGATACGCATCTGAGCGATATCCTATTCATCACAATTGATGCGACTTCGATGCGCGTCCGAGTTGCGTCTGAGGCGCGACTGTGCGCGGATGATGTGCTTCATATTTTGAGCTGGGATAGGCTCCCTTCTGATGCTCCAAAACTCCTATAGAGATGAAATTCGGCTTCTCAGTTCAAGGATCAATCTGGAGGGAATGGCTTTTCAGGAGAATCTCTGAGTGAAAAACGGTCTCCATGTAGGAATGATGCTCAGAATAGTCAAGTTTTCCCCAAAATCTTTCGGAATGACCTCAGATATGGATGCGAATCGGCTACGAATAGATCACAGTTTCGATTGATTCCATCGTAGCTCTCAACCTTGGTGGCCTATATCTAAGAACATCATCATATTCGTCATCTCGTCTCAAAGAGGTTTTATTCACTCAACGTTCTTGAGCGAGGTACTCTCTTAGAGTCTAGAAACTTATGAATATGTTTACTCACAAATGGAATGTTTCGTTGAATTTCGGTGACAATGTATTACTTTTCGATTTTGTAGCATATTTCCGCTTCTTATCTGCGAGGTGTGGCCCAATGAGATTGATTTCAACAAATGGTTTGAACATTCCGCTGACTAATGTCCATTTCAAGTTATCAGCTGATATCACTAGAATCAGAAGCAATCTCGTCCACCATCCAATTCAACGAACCATTTATAAAATTCAAATTGATGCAGTCACCTTTCACGCTGATTTTCTGCTCGCCAGTCCCGGGATTCGTGAATAAATCAATTTGCATACTTAGTTCACCGACAGCTCCGTCGTCTATACCGTCAGGATCTAGAAGTTAGAGAAACCGAAGGAATGAGAGTGGGAAAGATTATCCCGAATCATTGATGGGTTCTATCACATATATGACTGCTCATGACAGGATTCATCATCAAAAACTTGTCCATTTCCTGGATCATTGGGGCTGTTGTCCATAGAAGTGAACATTTATGTCACAAACGGATTCCTCTGGAGTGGAGCACAGGACCGAGAAGTGTCCCCCAGTCCCTGCGGAGCGTCTACTCTGAAATCGGAGCAACGTGGTCATATTTGTGTTCCTGTAATAAACGGAGATTCGTTCGATACTGAACCGATAATTCCACACGTACAGGTTCGGATGAAAATTCAATATTGATGTCAATTGCAACGATCCATAACATATCCGAAGCATCAAGTGTGTGACAAAATGCAATAAATATCAACATCATTGCTAACTTCATTTCGTCCACACATTAGGCTTTTATTGTCTCACAGATTCATTCCACCCGAGTTAATGTCGAGCCGTTTCGCATTTCTTCAAGCGGAAAATTCCGTGGTATCACGATTAATCAATCTGTTTTCATCATGGAGGCTTAGTTGAGAACACTACTCCGTTCAAGCTATATAGCCGACGCTAGAAAGGCTGGTTAGACGCTAAATTTCTTCCAGCTCGTACACCTCGTTCTTGAATCTTCGAGCCACATACTCGAGTTCCCTTTTTTGTACGTAAAATGCACTTTTCTCCCTAGTAGTTCATTTTGCAGAATATTGAGAATCAGGAGCGAGGAATCGGAAACAAGATTTGTCATCTCAGTTCACGCACCCCTATTGAAGAGAATGTTGTGGACATCATCAGATTGCATCATGAATTCTTCTTGTGATAGAAATCATGGCCATTTATTTAGAAAATGACTTCATAGTTCCTTTGAGCCACTCATCGCAGAGCTCAAGCTGTCGATCATAGTTTGATAAAGGCTCCAGCTACGACGTTCGGAACTCCACTTTGGATTTAGTGGCTGCGACCCGGAGGGGTTTCAATTTTTCTGGAAAGCGACACAGAGATGAAAAAATTGCCCTGGGTGGGGTCCAAACCCACGCCCTCTGGTATTCTAGACCGGCACGCGAACAACCGCGCCACCGGGGAGGTGGCAGGTGAGTCCACTCAGGAAAGATTAATCCAACTCTGTTTCACTTCTCAATTGCGATCAATCAAGTAACCATGACAACTCGAATATTTAGCTCATTTCGATGAGATGGATCCCATCGGAATTGGGACTTTATTGCTCGATTGATGAAATCATATTTAGCAGATGACTCCCTCATTTTGTCGAGCCGCTTATCGCAGAACTCAGGCTGTCTATCATAGCTTGAAGGAGGCTCAAGGTACGACGTCCAGGGCTCCACTTTTGATTTAGTGGCTGCAAACCGAAGGGATTCTCATTTTTTTGGACAGCGCTACATAGCCAAAAAAATTGCCCCGGGCGGGGTTTGAACCCACGGTCTCCGGTATTCTAGTCAAGCACGCTAACAACTGCGCCACCGGGAAGGTGGCAAGTAAGCTCACTCAGAAGAAATTTATCCAACTCTGTTTTGTTTCTCAATTGCGGCTAATCAAGTGACCATGACCATTGGAATATTCAACTTATGTCCATAAGATAGATTCCATCGATATTGGTAATCCATCACTCGATTGATGGAATCATACTTAGGGAATGACCATCGTTTTCTCGAGCCACTCAACGCAGCGCTCAGGCTGTCGATTATAGCATGATCGAGGCTCAAGCTACCTTAAATATTCACTCAAGTTCTCTTGCGCTCTATCTCTCAAGTTGAATATTCAAATGGTATGGTAACTTGATTGACCGCAATTGAGAAGCGAAACAGAGTTTGATCAATCTCTCCTGAGTTGGCTTACCTGCGACCTCCAGTGGCACGGTTGTTAGCGTGCCGGTCTAGAGTACTGAAGGGCGTGAGTTCAAACCTCACCCGGGGCAATTTTTTCATCCCTGTATCGCTTTGTAGAAAATTGAAATCTCTTCGGAATGCAGCCACTAAATCAAAAGTGGAGCCATGGGGGTCATAGCTTGAGCCTACATCAAGCTGTGATCGACAGTCTGAGCGCTGCGATAACTGGCTCAAAGAAACGATAAAGTTAGTCCCCAAATATGATTCCATCAATCGAGCAATAGAGTCCCAATATCAATGAGATCCATCTCATCAATGTAAGTTGAATATTCAATGATTGACCGCAATTGAGAAGCGAAACAGAAATGGATTAATTTCTCTTGAGCGGGCTTACCTGACATCTCCCCAGCGGCGCGGTTCTTAGCGTGCCGGTTTAGAATGTTGGGAAGCGTGAATTCGAACCCCACCCGGGACAATTATTTCATCTCTTTATCGCTTACCGCAGAAATTGAAATCTCTCCAAACTGCATTCACTCATCGAGCTATGATCGACAGCCTGAGCGCTGCGATAAGTGGCTCAAAGAGACGATAAAGCGATTTCCTAAATATGATTTCATCAATCAAGCAATAGAGTCCCAATATCGATGAGATCTCTCTTATCGATATAAATTGAATATTCGAATGGTCATGGTCACTCCATTGACCGCAATTGAGACGCGAAACAGAGGTGGATTGAGTTCTCGTGAGGGTGCTCACCTGCCACCCATGTGACGTCCCGTCTTTTCGGTGCGCGCTTGGGACCGCAGATCGATTCTCAACTATCGTATTCAATGAAGTCATAAGCTGCGCTTGCAGAAAATGTG
>JAPYYZ010004485.1:0-16203 GCA_030522705.1 Eretmocerus eremicus
GTGACATCGATTTGAATCGGGGTCCGGATTTTGCTCATTTTCAATCCGCTGAATAAATTGTTAACGACCACGGAAAAAAAACTGTATTGTAATCTGATTCCTTTCGTGATCAACTATCGATTACGGTATGACTTAATTTTCATGCGGGTTCCCTATTACTGACTTTCTTCTCCA
Organism: Eretmocerus eremicus; assembly: GCA_030522705.1. Taxonomy (NCBI): domain Eukaryota; kingdom Metazoa; phylum Arthropoda; class Insecta; order Hymenoptera; family Aphelinidae; genus Eretmocerus; species Eretmocerus eremicus. Next base: position 175 of record JAPYYZ010004485.1, read on the forward strand.
CCAATGAGAAATAATGGGCTCAATTGAATATACTCTTTAGTTTTGATTTTTCACTTTATGCAAAGTGAATACAGCTATGTCTCATGTCAGAGCACGATATTCCCTTATAGAATCAGAGGCAAAATTATCTCACAAGTTCTATGAACATTTCCAGACCTCGCGATTGTTCTTGGAATTCCTCTTGGCCTTGGTTTTGAATTCTTATTTCTTCGCCCTCATCACAAAGTCTCCAGATTGGCTCCTTTTAGATTTGATTAAGAGGATAATCTCATAGGATGCATTCCTGAGGCGATCAGATGGATCGGATCAACTGTTTGGTTCAAAGTCGAAGACAGATTAGATGTTACATCTTTTCAATTGTTATGATTGATTTTTTTGATATGGCGGCCGAAACATTTTACACCTATCATGGTCTTGATTTTGAGCATTGGTGAACAAAGCAATCAAGTTATTAATATAACTGTCGAGTGATGGGAAACGAGTTATTGATTAGTGATCAATTCTTCACTGAATATGTTGATGCAGGAATTGAATATACATTTTTGTCACAAAACGTGACTTGATTACGGGTAATCAAATTCAAAAACAATCTTGGATTGCAATGTGAAAATTTGCAATCGAATTCAATGAGTAGAGATTTGTGATATTTGACACCGAGGTGTTCCAAGGCAGTTTCTTTCAAGCAATGGGTACGATAACTTAGATGATTGTACCTATTTTGTCAATCGGAATACGTCCTCTAATGATAATTTTTCTGCAGATCTCGCTTTGTAGGATGGATTATACGGGTACTTCACTTTCGTCTAATGATATCTCCATTTTTAGAGGAAAATTTTGAAACATTCAAATTTTTGTTCACATTTTTTGACTTTTTTTTCGTGAATACTTCTCAGCTTTCCGCGATTATGTATCGTTAGCTCATCCTGAAAGCTCTAATCGATAGTTGGCAGAATAATTCCCTGAATGACCTATCGCAGGGGTCAATTATGTGGATTTCAACCAAATCATGGTAGTTTGGAGTCGATGAAATTCGTGGAATTGCACTCGCGTTTGCAGGCGTCACCTAAGTATTCACCGAGACAGAATGGATACTTCACAGTCGACTAGCCTCTTTACGTTGACTCCAACTAATTGACTCATGCAATAGGTCATTCTGAAGATAGGTTTGGTGACTATTGATTATAATAGATTTCAAGACTGTCCAATTACGTACGTGCACAAAAAATTGTCATTTTCTGAGCTTCTACAAGACCACAAAAATGGATATTTCCCAAGATTTAGTAATCATTTTCTTCCGATAAAAGAGGGCCCATTATACGAAAGAGAGATACATGAGAATCTCTATTCACAAAAAGGTATATGTAAAAGAAGTTTACGCCGGTTATGACGGCTACTTGCTCGTTCGACTGAGATTCTTCAATTTTTTGTACCTCGAAGCGCCAGCCCCCGTCCGAAGGGGCAACTCGCGCGCCTCCATCTCACCCAGTATTCTCATATCAATGACTTTACGACCGCATCTTTGCCGCGGGAAGAGTCCGCTTTCTCCCTCTCGCCACGTGGGCAAATCTATATTTTATCGCGCGTGAAATTTCTGCTATTTATTCGCGTATGAGAATTTAAATGCGACCCGAAGATACGACGCGGCTCTTTTCCTCCTCGTCTCCGCATGATTTACAATCGAGGGATATAGCCGGCTGTTACCAAAACCCAGGGACACGAGGACCCTTGTTAAAACGGAAAACTGCCGGGGTATCAATTACCGATCGTGCGGAATCGCGATCGCCGCCCGGTATTACGCTGCGGCTTTCGAAGGACGGCGCGAGGAAGCGATGGAGAGAGGGCCATTTTTGAGGTTGAGAGAGGAGAGCGAGGCTCGGCTGAGTCGTATTCGATTAGCGCAGTGGTGGGTGGCGCGCGACGCGGCATAATTACACGAGCGTCGGACGCGGGCACTTTCTCGCACGCGTCGCGCCTTTGGCCGGGTAAAAATATATGATCGCGGTATTTTAGAATAACGACGCCATTAGCGACGACTCGTGCAAGATGAACGAAGTAATGCCTCACTCTCGTCGCGAACCGCCTTTTAAGAGCAAAATTTGTTTTTGATATTAGCCTATAGCCTCCAAAGCGAGGCGCCCCCTTACTCCTCTGGACTCCTCTTTCTCTCTTCGTTAATATTTACGAAGCTGAGAGGCATGGGATGCCGTTCCTTTCTTCGCGCATCCCAGAATCGCATTCTTGCACTATCGAGCATAAACCTTAATGCTGCAACTCGTCGTGTGAGGGAAAGATTGCCGTGCTGAGTTCTGTTAACCCAGGGACTATGGTCATCTTCCAATGTGTCTCACATTATTCTCAAACTCATTTCAAAACTTACAGAATGATCTACATGTCTGATTTTCACAATGTGAAGCTAAACTAAATCTAATTCACGAATAAGGAATTTTTTGGGTGTTTCCGGTAGATGTGCCCCACTCTACTCCCACATTAGCTATTTCTGTTATCAATTTTGGCCATTTTCATATTATTTCACGTAGCTCAGGATTCAGACAAATCGGACTTCCGTAAATTCGATGTTCATCATTCGACTCATTCTTATTGTTTTCAACAATCTCTCCATTTCACATAGAAAACTAGAAGATAAAATGAGAAATGGAAATGATGAAAAATAAGCCACTCACGTGCTTATTCTACAAGATATAAAATATGGAAAAACATGCGCCCCTATCTTGGTACATGCTCATTTTGAGATTACACGGGTGACAAAATTTAGCACCCACTTCCCACATTGAGACTCCTAGAAATGAGTGTCATTCATTAAGGGCATATCGAAGAAAATGGTTCGCGTAGCGGCTACCACACATGCAAGCTTCTATTTGACGACACTTTGCAGGAAATTGGGACCTTTTTCGAAAAAAGCGGTTTGAGACCTCCCAAGTCTGTGAAGCAATTAATAAAATGAGTCGTCTTTGACCTTGATCGGATACAAGATGAGAGCAGGATTAGTAAGCTACGAAATGTTGTGTGTACGACTCGGGCGCATGGCTAGCAGCGCAAAAGCTGTGATTTGTAGTTCACTAACCCTGGTCTTATTACGCATCCGATCGAGGCCCAAGCCGGGTCATTTTGTTCCTCGCTTCACAGACTTGGGGAATATTGAGTTACTTTCTTCGAAAAGAGCCCCACTTTCCGGCTAACAGTAGTCCAAGTTTCAAGTTGAGTATGTGCGTGGTGACCGCCCCCCAAACTATTTGCTCCAACATGTCTTTTACTCTGACCTCCGCTCGCTTTTTCATTGCGTCTCCCTTACAATCACCGTGCGTTGCTTGTTAGGTTGTGAGGTTGTGGTAAAAAGTCATGGGCCGCCTTGCAGTTTGTTATTCTCAAATAAAGATTCATCAGCTCCGAGGATTTCAATTGTAATATCATCATGATTACTTCGATTGAATTTCTCCTCTGATAAATCGAATGTAACTAGATAGACATTCTAAACCGATTTTCGAAGATTTTACACTTAATATTTGTTGATTTTGATTTCGGTCGTGTAATACAGACCGAGCTGTTTTGAAAGGATGATTAACTAATTTGTAGCACTAACTAAAATGTCGATAATTTTGTGCTCAGCACTTTATATTGGATGGAATATTGAGGAAAAAATATTACATGGAAATCTGTTCTTCCAAAGAAACGGGTGCATTTGTAGAGACCCTACTCACCTGGCTGAGCTTTGGTTGAAAATGTCTTGGGTCCGACTTGAGATTCGTCGATGAGACTTGGAAATATATTTCTCGCGCACATACGTCATTGATTGACAGACAAGGCATATGAAGTATTTTACTCATCGAGAGTGTCTGGCACCGATCGATTATCAACTTTTTTCTGCAATACAATCTAGATGGAGGTTCATGATCAGATCATGATGATGTCGGCCCAAGACTATTTCACGAATGATTCTGTACATTGTCATTAAATTTATTGACATAACTTATCCATAATAAAAGTATGCCAATTTACCTTTTTACAGTCCTGTATAATCTGCACTTGACATATCATCGTTGCGTGGATGTCGATGAATATCGCCTATAATTATTATTTTTCGAGAGATTCGAATCTATTTTATATTTCCCGACATTGCAAGTCTGGAAAACTTCAAAAGAGATGGAAATCCTCTCAGTTCAAGATCTGAAAATAAATTCTAAAACTGAAAAGTCTGAGAAAAAAACATTCATCTGCTGAAATGTGAACAAGAAAGTTGATATTTCTGAGGTTTGAATTTGCAAGTTATGATAGAATTCATTTCGATGAATCATGACGAAACCACTTTACAAAGTTTATATCGTGTCATAGGAATGCAGATTAAGTTATGATATTGAAATTTTAAGGGAAAAAACTAACATGGTCCATCTTAGTTGTTGAAAAATGTACGCAGAACCAGCATAGTCACATCGCTATTCAGTAGTGTAGAGTAGGTCCCACATCAAGCACATCTCCACTTTTGAGAGAAATCAGTATCTCGTGATGTTGAGGCGAGTCGCTTCCTCGGGATTCGAATAGAAGTTCAAGAACTCATAGGATGGACTATATTTGAGCCTTCGCGTAAAATTGATATTTCTAATAGGAGATTTACTGGTTAGGATTACTCATGGAGGTATCTAAATTCATTCTGACTCTCTCGATCAAACTTGAAATATCCACGGGAAAATCGTATTGTGGTTGAGTATGAAAGTTAACGAAGCTGAAGTTCACATAGGAGGATACCGAAGGTAACGAGGAGGTGTACTGATTGATTAATTAGCGGGTAAGGGTCATCCCGATGAACAGAAGAAGTGATGACGAGGGATACCTCGCTTTACAACTACCAAATTACAAACTGCACAAACCAAAAGATCTTGTATTTACGTCACCGACCAAATACCGTAGTTTCAAGTCTTATTCTTTTTTGCCTCAATACTCATCTCAACTTCAATTTGTTAATTGCATCATACTAAACTCCATTCTCAAAAGTTCCATATGTCCACCATTGTCAAATTATTCTTGCCACACCATATTTTTCACAAAACTGCACAACGTGAAACTTTCACATGCAAACTTTCCAAGACGGGGGTTTTCTTCTGAGCTTCTTGAGATAGGATTTCTCACCCAGATTCACTGTGATGGGGCTTTCGCGAATTATTCGGGATCGTGCTTTTTATTATCTCTAATTTTGAAGTAGGGTTTTTGAAGGGGATTGCTGAGATGAGCTTCTCATGCTTTCCTAAATCAAGATACGGCTTTTGAATTTTTTACAAATCAAGATAAGGCTCCTCAATCCTCGAGCGTCGAATCCTTTTCACCTTGTTATGATATAATTCAGTAATTTTACATATTTCTCCGAACGAGACGGCACACAGATGTTTCTGCCCAGTGACCCATAATGCTACTCGCAATAAACTATTCAATACGAAGCAGGAAACTGAAATTTGGGATTGAACTCCTTTCCTGCAAGAGTACCGCTGTCCGTGACGGGCAAAACTGACTCCAATAATCAACGCAGATTCAACGTACTCAATACCTGGATCGCAAGGAGACTCTAGACCAAACGCCTCAGATTCTCCGCAAAAGGGTAATAGGTCAACGTTTGGTCAGACGCACGAGACTACCTCTTTCACAGCGTGCATTTTCCCTCTAGGATGACTCTAGCCAAAAGCTGCGACAGGTACAAAAGAGGCAAAGCGAGGCGAAGGATCCTTCGGAGACCGGAGACAAATGCGAGGCATTAGCTTTGGGATGGCGGGCAATGACGGAAGTTGATTCGCCGCGATTCGCCGTGGGACCTATGCGAGGGCCGCCGTATTCGCGAGTCGCTTGATCTATGCCCGGCATATTCCTGAAGCAAGCGGCAGCTCCTCCGGGGAATCTCCGTGACTCATGTGGCTACCTGACGAGAGAAAACAATCTTCGAGAATATATCGTTTGACCCCCGCGAAACTCCGGAGCCCGAATAGCTCGACATCGCTCAGATGCGCAGCTGTATGTGCAGCCGCCGGACGTAATACGACGGCCGCTGCGAGTATTGCCAAGACGCGCGAGAACCGGCCATCGATCTTTGCCAGCTGTCAAGATGCGAGAGCTGGCTCGAAGAATCGCGACCGATATTTCTTTCACGAGGCCAGACCCGCGATGCGGCCCATCTCGTCGACTGAGTAATGAGACTGCGTCCGTCGGGACGTCTCGGAATTTCCCCGGTTTGATGGGCGAGATTCTGGTTCAATTGAATTATTCCTCATTCGAATAGTTTGTCACCAGTTTTTGAAAACAAATCAGTAGGTACTGATTGGAAGATGAGAGCTTATTGATTTTTTTTAATTATTGAGGTCATGTAAAAGCTCTATCTTGCCGACATTCATTGCAGATTGATTTGAAATAAAACAAAACAATGTTTCGAGAAAATAGGTCCAAGCTGCCCTGCGTATCGACAGAATGGACCACTGTGTGTAAAGTTCTGAAGCGATCCGAAGAAAGCTTTTGGAGTAATATCCAGTTAACTGCAATTAGAGTATACTTGCACCATAGTTGGGATTTCTCCAAAAACTTTCTGTGGATCGCTTCAAAATTGTACACAGTGGTCCACTGTACCGATACACAGTGCAGTTTTGAGCTATTTTTTTCGAAATTATTGTTTCGTTCTATTTTAAATCAATTTATAATGAATTTCGGCGAGTTGGAGTTTCTTTATCCTCTTGAGTTACCCTCAGAACTAATATTTGCTCAGATCGTAAGTATACCTATGTTCTCGTCAGTCGTCTCACATAACGTGACACAAATTTCGAATATCCATGTCATCAATCGTTGTAACTCAATTCAAAGTTCCAAGAGTAAATTGCTCGTGGCAAAAAGGCTGATTGAAATGATATGTCACAAGAATGCGCTGTTTTGGGTTTGTGCGAGAAAAAGGACCATGAAGAAAACATTGAGAATAGATTCATTCTAGTTTCATCATTTACGTCATATGGGAACCCCTTTAAGGAGGAGATAATAGCCAGGGCCTTCCTAGACGGCTCTTTATAGCGCCTCGTTGCGAGTCTTTGCAACGTACTGTGATATCTACTGCAAATACAAGGCCGGGCATGCTACATATATTATATGTGCAAATACAATGATGATGTTATGAGCAAAAAAGTCTCTCCCGTTGATCAATAATCTGTGATATGGAAGTACGACACCTAAATGACATGTAAATTGCTTTAACGAACAAGATTCACGGACACAATCAAATCTAGCAATACGACTCGCTAGCAATATGTTCTTCCGTGAGTATGTCCATGTCGATCCAGTTGACTCAGATGTCATCTGTAAACTGGGTGAACTCCGAATTGATCTTTAGAGTATGAATCAATAGCGATAGGACCAAGATATGGAGGGTACTATTGATCTTATCACTTGAATACAAGCATTCGTCTTATTGGAGGAAAAATCTGCGCAAAAGAGGCCATCCAGTCGATATCGTGGATAACATTTGCATAGGCTTTATAAGAATTCTATAGTTTATGGGGGCATTTGTATGTATTAACGCATTAGCATATCCCAAGAAAGACAGCAATCTCAATATTGGATAGCGTCTCGAGCCACATTGACTTGTTTACTACCCGTTTGCTGGTTCGGCGATGCTGTCGCGATATGCAAGAGATGCGAGAGCGGGAGAAACAAAAGCGATACCACACGTGTCCTCTCTTTGGAGCGTAAACGCATCATTTTTCTCGTCGACCCTATTCACGATTCAGATACGCGATATCCAATCTGCATAGCCTTTTTATCGACAATTCGGCTCGGTAACAGCTAGCGGGGACATTTCGCTTTGCGTCTTCGTCCATTCGGCAAAAAAACCCGAGACCGCTTTTATCCTCTTGGCAACATAGGGGATGACAGGCTTATCAAGCAAAAGCCCTGGATTAAACTCCCTTGTAAGCAACTCTGAGTCTCAAAAATAGTCCAAGACAAAGTTAACCGTGGCCACAATTGGAGATTTCGCATCAATCGTTGATTCGGTTAAATCAAGTTTCTCGCCGAAAATTGGGATCAGTGGATTCATGAGCGTCTACGGATCACCGCTCTACGCTCGTAACTCACCGAAGTCGTGATATTCTTGGATCGGGACCCGAATGATTGAGCGCAAAGATTCATATTTGCGTTCTCCGACGATTAAATTTGGTATCAGGAATATATAGAATGCGACCACTGCCAAATCTCACGAATTGCTAGAGTCTGCAGAGTTGTGATTGACTTTAGAGTGAAGCAGAGAATATTCTTACTTATTGTTAGTTCGCTGATACTTGAGATCCAATCAGATGATAAGATTAAATTTCAAATGAGAGCTCTCGATTGCTATTACGGTTCGTACTCAGATAGGATTTAACGTTTTGATGCGTCGTTGAAAAATCATTGTATATCCGTCAAAATATAAAGGAGCAATCTCTTGTGACATGTTTGAAGATATCCTCGACATATTTTTTGCAAATACCCGATCAGAAAGGAATTCAGTCTGCGTTATTTCAAATCAGTAACTGATCATCACTGATGATAAGTTACTGATCAGTCATGTGACGCTCTTTTGATCTGAAACTGATTTGGTTTGTTCACATTCTGTGAGCTAACCCTATTCGCTACCCATAGAATGATAGGATGTGCTCATTTGAAACAATACCCTTTTATATTTGTTTCATTTCTGTAATCTGCAGTGAAATAGTTAGAATTGAATAAATGAGGAGTGAAGTGCTCCGGACGTGTGGATGGGGTTGGGGATGTAGAAAATGAGTCGATGAAATAACATGTAACCTTTCTCACTGTTTCTCACTCACGCAAATACGAGTTTAGGTCATTGCACTTATCATGTCCTTGCCACGAATAAGGGGGAAACAACAGCGTAAAAGACACCTACGCTGGAAAATCGGTACATCCAGGAAATGATTCTTTCAAAAGTTGCTGGAGAAGCTTGTGAATTATCGAGCGGGTGGTTTTGATTGCTGCCAACGTTTCAATGGTTAAAAATACACAGGCTTTTTCAAGGCAAGTGCAATCGAGTCACATAATTGACGATAAAGTTTTTATGTATCTATTAGATACAAGTCAACACTGTACATCACGCACTGGAATAAAGGAGGAAAGATCAGAGAAAGAAAATTGAAAACCGAGAATAAGACAACTGTTATTAGAATATATACTTTTGCGAGCCAAGGTACAGACGGCGACGAAGAGTCTGTCGGTAACGGGCTATTGTGACAACTGCGTGAATTTGACGAAAAATCGTGTGAGTTAGACATGTATGGGAGGGGGAATCGAAACAACGCAAGGCTGAGAATAGCGGTTCAGCTGTCTTTCTCTGATCTCTCTCTAATTTTATCGGCAGACAATTTATATGCATTCTTCAAAAACATAGTATCTTGAACTCTATTGAGTGTATTGTTTTGATAGTGACTGTAAAGCGTTTCTAGGAACACTCTACTATTTTTATTGTACTCTATGTCTAGAACTTTGACGTTTTGGAAGTCAACATTGTGGTATATGATCATTTATTGTGATCATCACGATCATATGATCAGCGAGAGCCGACGGGGAAGTGACGCTCACACGTGGAGTCGAGTGCCGGAGGCGATGGAGCGTCGCCTTAATCAAGCGCTCAGTAGTCGTCGAGGCCGGGCTTCTGATACACGGCGATGCCACGCGGCATTTAATCTCGACAACTTGCTAACGACCAGACCACGCTCGCACCCTATTCTCGATGATCGCTACTCTGCCCCCGTACCGGCCCATACACACACATAGGTATAGGCACCTGCCACGAGTTAGAGCGAGTATTCGCTGCAAGAGATGCACTCAACGTATCCGCTCGATCGCCCAACCGAGCAGCCACTGGAAACCACCCCTTCGCACTTCTCCGACTGGACTGTTTTGGCACCTTCACTTCCTTGCGATATCTGACGAGGGGAGGGTCAGGTCTTCGGAACACCAATTTTCACCAAACTATGTATACGACATTAACACGGGCCCATATGGCCAACGGCAATTTTGATAGCTGTATCTTGGAACAGAGTGCCCATTTGACGGAGATACTCTGGATTCTTCATTTACTAGGTGAGACAAGACTGTAAAACAATTTTGATGGGGATTGGTGACCCGGACCCCTAGTCCTCCCCTTGTGAGTGTTGGTCAGGCTCTCTGTGTCCTGTTTCTGCTCCGGATTCCGGAAGAAGAAAGATTTTAGAATTATGAGCACCAATGCGTTATGGGTATCAAGTTCGGTTAGTTAGATCGAGATTCACTACTGTATGATTATTGTAGGATCTGATCGACTGAATGTTTGTATCTACGATGTTGGACCTGCTTGAGGTCATGTGAATATACTTGCATTCTTGGGAAAGACTCGACAGCTTCAGCCGTGATTGTCCTCCTTCGATTATTTTGTCGCGGGTATTTGGTTTCGTCGAGTTTCATGATCAAGAGACTGCAGATGGCTCTGATGATCCGCCAACGGCCGTTGAAATTTTGTGACACACGCCTCTGGTGAAGACAAATCCTTGCGTTGGAAAGTATGATCTTGCCGTGCATTTACGAATTTCAATGTTGATAGCATTGTTAGACCCTTGATGTAAGTTTATGCCCAGACCATTCTGCTCAGCAAAAATACTTCGATTACTCTCCATTCCCAAATCCATAGCCTTGTTCACTTCGCTCAGCTTCTACGCGAAAATTTTCTTCATTTTTCCTAGAATATTTGTGTTCGATTCAACCAAGATAAAATCAACCTGTTAGACGATCAGATCTTGAGCATGCCAACTCGTAAAGATATTGGGTTATCAATTTGTCAGATCGACAATCTAAAGATTACCTGTCATTGGAGATACTTAGGTTATCAGGTTCTCAGGTCTATTCTTCAGATGGTAGGTTATTCTTTTTACATTCAAGTGGCCACCTTGGTCTAGTGGATCTAGTCCTTAAACTTCCACTCGGGAGGCTAGGGCTCGATTCCCAGATGGCACCACTGAGATTTTTTCTCATGTGCTTTTTACGGCGGTCGCGGTGGTTCGAAACCCACCTTGAGATGTAGGTCCGCCTCACCGAGGTGAAATGGGTAGTTAGCAGTTGCTGACGCGCTGGTTGAGCGTATCTCAACTCCCGCACATGGATGTCGTCTGGATAAAGTTTCAAAGAGCAGGTGCTGAGACGTGAAACTAAAAACTTATATCATATTATTATTATGCTTTTTTGAATTCAAAGCATGAAAATCTCACTTGAGAAAAAGAACCACGAGTTTCTCCTACTAAATATTCAAAGATATAAAGGAGTCACATACTTGAATTAAGATTTTTGATCATGGTTCGATGAACAATTCACAAATCTCAATCTTTACCAGATACATTATCTTCTCTCTTGTATGTAGATGCGGGTCTGAGTCTAAAAATGCTGCGAATTCAGTTGAAATTTCGTCATCATTGGATCATTGGTCATTCTACATCATGATCATCATGGTGACGAGATCTCATGAGGTTGAGCTAAACCTGAACTATGTAAATATTTTTCAACCTGAAAATTATGAATGCAAGGGAGCGGCAAACTATTCCTAGGTCCCAACTCACAAGAGAATTGGTCATGGGAAATTACAGCGAAACAATCCTTCGTAACCAGGTGCGATAATTCACGCGACGTTTTGATAGCTTCCAGAAATTACACGAGTGCGAGCGAGAGGGGCCTGCCTTCGATCGGCATTACTCGCGAGACATTTGACGCCGAAGTGAATTGGGAATGAGTAACGAAGTCGATAAATCAGGCGGAAGCCTCGGCAGGCGGGCGGCTCGAGATTGGAATATCCGAAATTGGAATGCAAGCTCGGGAGTGCTTTGCATCGAACTTGTCCCCCCATCTCTGGCTGCGCGAGCGGCGAAAAGCCTACTTTGGACGAGATATTCATATTGGCAATACACTCGGGAATCGCTGCCACGAGTCGCGCTCCTCCGTATACAGCTCTCCGCCACCACCGCACAAAAGCATATTAGATATTTTGAATATTGGCTGCCTCGCTTCCGCTCCCTCCGCGACTCCCGCGCACTTGCTCCCTCATACGGCGTAGGTGTACCCACTCGCTCCTTCCTCAGAACCCCGTCTTCGCCGCAAACAAATAAATCCAGCCATACGTCGTTTTCTTTTTCTCCGCGAGCGCACGCGTCTCTCTCCTAACATTATTTATTTCATAGAGCACATCTCCTCGCAGACTCTCGCAAGCTCACACAAAGCTCCATCTCCTTCCCGCGTTCTCGTCATTCCCGAGCTTTCGATACTTAGCGAGCGCGTTATACACATACAGAGATATACGATGAGATATACTTGTATCTGTGTACGTATGACAGATGCGCAAGCAGAATTGAACGTTTGAGTGGGTAGGGGGAGGTTCGTATACTTGCGAGCTGAGGCGAAAGCGCGATTACAGTTGGTTTTGCACGGGCGCGCGCGCGCATTCTGCCTGACAAGTGACTGCGCGAGCGAGCGTTAATATTCATACGTACGCGGGTATGAGCGACGAGCTGCCTTATATGGCTGTGCACGTTGTACATGCGCACGCGTGCGAATACGGAGAGGATATTTATATGGAATCTTCGAACCTCGCGGAGCAGTATGTGGCATTGCTCGATAAATCATAATGCACGGATCGAGATATTTGAATTTGTGCGATGTCGAAGGAAACTAGAGATTGGGATCTGCAACTGTGCATGTAGCTGTTGGGGGATCTTATATTGGAATGAATTATATACAATTGGGATGAAGGAATTTGCCATGAAATTTGTCAGGGGAATTTTTTCAACAAATTTTTATTCAGAATGATGATAATTGTATTTGTGTACATGATCTCCACGACTGATTATAGTTTAGCTGTTGATGAAGATGTCGCCGTTCTAATCTCATTTCAAGGTCACTTCTCGTCAAATCATCACAGATTGAACTTTCAGCGATTCTAAGCGAGAAATCAAGAACGTCATTTTTTTCAACATGAAGGGAGACGGCAGAGAATTGATCCTTATTGATCGATCATTATTCTTGAGGATGCCCTTTACGAGCATTTTGTCTCGTAACCCAGTCGATTCAAGAACTTCTCTATTCTGACTCTCCTGGGTCGTGGCCATTTGCTCTTGTGTTCACCTTTACAATCGCACTTCTTTTCCAAGCACTCGCCGCCCAAGAGATAGCCATGTTTCATACAGTAACAATCACAATCTTGATGCGAGACAACGTCCCATTTCGGTGTTTCACAATGATCCTCTGGTACTGAAAATTCCAAGTGAATTATGGGCATTTATTCTCTCAAAATTGTAGTACTATTCCAGATCACCACGAATCTAAATTTTTTCAAGGAATAGCGAAGCATGAATCATGAGTTAGATAACTCCTTTCATCTATGTGCTTTGCGCTTCATTGAGTGAACTATTCATCAATCAGCCAAATATCATCCGAATTATCGAGATACGGTAGATTCTGTGATCTGGAAATTTGATTCAAATGTGTTTGAATACTTTGGGGCTGAGTCATTCATAAACTACGATAATAAACAAAGAGAAGGGGCTTCGACAATCCCCAATTCTACATGATATCAAGGAGATCGGTAATAATTAGCGCGAGTCAAAAAATTTGGGTGGGGAGAAAATTTGTGAGCGTCTTTCATTGTCATTTCAGGATTCTGCAAGAAAAAAAACACAATCGATTCCATCTCGGACTACAGAAAATATTTGGTACGATTTCTTTGCCTTTATGTATGAGAGAGTTAACGAGATACCTGAAACTATAATAAACATTTTCATACTCCGTGCGTAAAAGTGTATTTTCCACACGGATTTTTGACTTTTCCTCACGGATTGTGAAAAAATAGTATACGATACACGGCCGGAAGTGTTCCAACTTTACCGCCCTTGTATCGTAATGTACTATATCGCCATCTTATCTCATCATATTTGATAACTGTAATATAGCCAAAACCTTCTGCAAAACTACGATGTGAATGATTTAGGAGACTGCAGGATACAGGTGATCATTCTTTCAACAGTCAATTGACATTCTGTCTCTCATATTCCAAGAAAATGGCAATACAGATACTTACTCTCATTTACTACCAAATTCAATGCAGCTGAAGAAACAATTAAGATGAGTAAATGGGAGGTCAAGATCACGTTGAACTTCATTTTCATTGAATATATTCACTACGTGGATTGAATGTTACTGAATTTCTTAGAAGAAATCTGCAGCTGGTTCAAACGAGCAACGATCTAATTATCTTGTCAACCATCTGTTGAGAGTCGAATATATTATTGCACCTCAATATAGATAACGCAATTCTGATTCAATCCAAATATTTCATCAGCTTTCGGAAGTCGAAGTATTTCAGCAGAAAATCTAATACAGTGGAACTTTGATAATAATACGAACTTGGGTTATTCGAACTTCTCGATAATTCGAATATATCCGTTGGTTCCCAAACTTTCCTTCCTAAAATTTGAGACTTCCATAATACAAAGCTTCGGTAATACGAATATTTGAACCGGTCCATTGAGGTTCGTATTAGTGAAATTCAATTGCACTTCCTTGCGAACTGTTACTGCGAATAAGATAGTCCTATGCAAAGTTGATCAGCAGATCAGGAGTAGTATAAGATTTTGCTAAGAAACTATGTGGTGACATCTGCGCAAAGAGACAAAAATAATCAAGACGAATGATACGAACACTAACGATATATTTTATCACGCCACATCGATTGAGATGGCTGGAGTCGGGGTTGATGATTCACGCAACGAGACAAGGAAACAGAAAAGCGGCAAGTACAGGACCCCCAGTGTCGCGCAAATCCAACGCTCGACAAAAACTTTAGCGGTGGTGATGAGAGATGCGTTGGACGAGTAACGACGCCCGCTGAGGTTTTTGCGCGCGGCCACAATTGCGCGTATTGAAAGCTGCAGCTTGATCCGGATACCCACGTATACATGTATTACGCGAGTCGGGGCGGCTTAATGAGTCGCGTCACAGAGCGAGGCCGTCTATCAGTGCAGTCGCGCGACTTGGTGATACGAAGCGGGGGTCGGAGCTTTTTTCAGCCGCGAGTGCTTAAGCGCCTCGCGGCTCCCTCGTCGCACGCACGCGGGAATAGATGCGTCGACGGTATGGCAAGAAGAGCTGATTTATCGGCATTCGTCGAAGCGACCGAGTATAACGAGCCTCGGCTTTTAAACTTTCAAGCGCGTGCTCTTTGATGGCAATCGCTCTTCTCGAGATGTATCTCCAACCCGCCACCCTTGCTCGTTCATTCTCAGATGCGTTACTTTTTCATGCGCGCGAATCGAATACTTTGCATGCGCTGCTCCGCCAAAGTCAGGCAGCGCCTCTACGTTATGTGGTTGTGGTCCTTGAAGCAACCATTTCAAATGATGCAGAGTAGGAATAATAGAGCTTTGCTCATATTTTGATTGAAAACGGTTGCAAAAATTGTAGGCGAGACTTTCTTTCTGCGAGAAATTCGTGTAATGATGAAAATTTGGGGAGAATGAATAGCGATTTTAGCACTCCCATCGCTTATGCCTTCGATACTACCATCATATGGAATGGTAGTATCATATTTGGTGCGCGCACTCTCATCGTTTCCCTCATTCACATCCTGCACCGAACTCGGAATTACGTATATCATTCATTTTCATGCAACTCGTGGACTTTGCCACCGTAAATCGAAATAATCGAAGATGAGAGACGCTAGAGATGAGAGAAGCCCAGATAAGTCACAACGGACACAATGACACGTAAATCAACGGGAAAACCCAGAATGTCGCTGTTTGATTATTTTAGTTTTGCTTATCATTTGAATTTTCGCGCTGAGCCGCCATTTTGCGCCTGCGGCTTTTCGTTTTGCGCCGTCGCGTTAGCCGCCTTCTCAGGCTTGGGACGAAAAAGATTTTAATATGGCGGACGGATGCCACCTCCCACTCTGCCTCCCATGAAGCGCCACCCGCCCCTCTCACCGCACTTCTC
>JAPYYZ010004486.1:0-10512 GCA_030522705.1 Eretmocerus eremicus
TAGTGTTTGAAATATGACAGTCTATCTTCCCCTACTCTAGGTTATAGCAAGTTTATTCAGAGAAAATAGTGTGGCCCGAAACTTTTGCACGCAACTGTACGTCCCACTGTTGCTCATCGTTTTTCAGTTGCTCGAGGATCATTTTGAGATCTACATATTCTTCTTTCAATACAACTGAATGGCAAATAGGCACGGTGCGAGAACATTACCATTATGTAAGAGGACCACTTTGGAACTTTTCGTTGATGAGTCCGAGAAAATACGCCACTCTTAACGGTTATACGTGACTCTTCCAAGAGCATTCATCAAGCTTGGGATATCTTTACAATAAACTCAATTGTTCCCACTCGTGAAAAATTTTCTGAAGTTTCATTCTCTATTTCGGTAGAAAGATAATTTCTTTTCATCCGCCAAATTCCCTTTTTCTTCCAGTCTTGATGCTAGGAGCTCTGAACTCTCTTTGGAAAGTCCCGAATCTCAAACCAAATCACTCAGTTCATTTTGAGTCTACCTAGGACTGGTTCCTTGTCTGGTATCATCATCAGAAGTACATTCATCAGAACTGAAGGAGATATTGGACTCGTATCTGTCTTCTTTGTCTTCGTATATTCGTTCATCATCCAAATCAAGAAGGGGGAGATCGGGAGAGCCATGAGCAACATCGTCATTGACAGTCGGCACAGGAAATGTTATGGAGCTTACAGTAGGGTAGATCATCTTATTTCGATTTTGACCATCATAACCTGAAACCCAAAGATCACTCATCCAGGAATGAGGAGTGTTTCCTGCATATTAACAATATACTCACGGAGTAGGCAATAGGAATATGAAATCGAGGGTTGAAAATCAGGAGGGATCCTCTTGCCGCAAGCGGATCTCTTTTTGAGTTTGTTCAGAACGCCCTCATTTGGATGAGGGTTCATTGTACCAACCCCAAGCATACATTCATATATCTCATAATTTGGAGAGATGTGGATGAACTACGGTATCGTAGGTTGTGGTGATAGAGAAGAAGTATCGGAGAAAAGTATAGAGGTTCATTGTAAACTCGGTCTCATTTCAAGTGAAGCTTTATCCTGATTCAAGAATGAAACGCGATTCTCGCAGAAGATAGTACGTTCGAAGATAAATATTTTATATACATGAGTGATCTATCATCTTTCCAAACAATTTCGATCAGGAGTGGAAATTTCAATAACCTGTGGTGTTCGTTAAACAGGAAAAACAGTCCGTTTCATGATCTGAAGGCTTCCTCCAAATCATTGGGGCTTCAAACCGTCTATATCTCTGCATGCCACTCTGCCATTTCCATAGACTCGTGACACTTTGAGCACACACAGTTTTTGGTATCCATGGTTTATTGAGACTAGTACTTTCGATACTGAAACACTCTTTATATTGGTCTCCCACTGCTTCGGTGAATGATCTCCGATTGCGTTTGACAACGGATTCGCCACAAACTACACAAAAACACTGAGGGTCATCAAGACAAGATGACATCTTTGCTTCGACTCGGAATAGCACAGATTTTGTGAGTTTGATCAATACAGAATGATTTTAGAGGGAAGCTATTGAGGCGGTATCCATGGAAACGAATAAATTCAGGAATGTAAGATTCCATAACGAGAATCCATATCTAACTTCTCAATATACAACAAGTTGCAACCTTCCAGTAGGAAGAAAATATTCTTAATAATTCCAAGCAACATATTGTTGACTAACGGGATAGGAAATGGATTTTGGAATGTCCGGGTTGATTGCATGTATGAGCTCAATCGGTAATATCCGTTTGCATCAATTCAAGCGTGGGGTAGGAATCGAGATATTACAGAATACAAGTGATTAATTGCCCAAACCTGATGAATTTGAACTCGCGTCAATGATAAAATATGATTCTTGGAGGGAGGCAACTGTAATTCTCCCTAGTTGGGAACATATGAGTGTGATGGAAAAGAGTTATAGTTCGTGGAAACCGTAACCTGGCCGTTCTCCACCAGAAACGAGATACTTGAGCTTATATGCCAGTCTCGATGTTGTGTGGCGACGTGACTCATCATACAGATATTCCAAACCACGACGAAAAATCGTGAGCGAGTTCCATATCCGCACGGTAATGCAAATGAGAGTTATTGCTCTCGGAATCGGAATTTTACTGATTCCGGCTCGAAATGGGAAATTTGAGGCTACACTCGGAAGGACGTTTTCTAGAGGCAAATAGAATTCTCTTGCAGCAAGAGAAGATCAATTTAGTATTGGGAACCAGAATTATTCCTCCTTGCGGTTAGAGAAAAATTCTGTGGGCTCAAGAGCTTGGGGCCTAGGTTTCCATATCAAAATTCCCAATCCAAGAAGGAGCAAACTCCTGGAGCTTGAGGTCCGAATCTCCATGTATGAGAGCCCGAATCGGAGGAGACAAGCTTGTTAACTCAGGGACTCGGAATTTGGATCTCCACGTCAAAGTGCCCAACTTGAGAGGAGGCGAGTTTGTGGATTCAGGAGCTTGGGTTGTAAATTTCCATATCAAAATGCCCAGCTCAAGAGAGAGCTAGATTGTATGTCTTGGAGCTTGGGGTTCAGAATGACATGTCTAAATTCTCTACTCGAGAGAAAGCGAACTTGAGGGCTTAGGAGCTCGGGTTCGGATCTCCAAGTTGAAATGCCCCACTCGAGAGGGAGTAAGCTTGTGAATCCAGGAATTCATGGTCTCAATTCTCATGCCAAAATTCTTGACTCAAGAGAGAGCGAGCTTGCAAGCTGAGGAACTTGGGGTTTGGATGTACATGTCAGGATCATATCAAGGTTTCCAACTCGGAAGGGAGCGAGCTTGTGGGCGTAGAAGCTTGGAGTCTGGATCTCTATATCGGAATTCTCAACTCGAGAGGTGAACTTGTGAACCGAGGGGCTTGGGATTCAAATTCATGCACCAAAATTCTCATTTCGAGAGGGAGCGAGCTTGTGGGTTGAGGGAATTGGAGCTTAGATTTACACGTGAGAATGTCCAGCTCGAAAGAGATCGAGTTTGTCGATTGAGACGGTCGGAGTCCGATTTCCTATGTCGAGATGCTCAACTTAAGGGGGACCGCGCTTGTGAGTCCTAAAGCTTGGAACTAACAATTCCATCTTTAGATGTCCAACTCGAGATGGGGTGATCTCATGGGCTCAGGAGCTCAAAGTTTTGTTCTCCATATCAAAATTCCCAACCCAAGAGGGAGCGAGCTTGTGGATTTTGGAGCTTGGGATTCGGATCTCCCTGTCAAAGTGCCCAACTTGGAGGGGCCGAGCTCGACGGCTCAAAAGCTTGGGTTTTGGATCTCCATGTCATAGTCCCCAACTTGAGAGGGAGTGGGCTTGTGGATTCAAAAGCTATGGGAGTGGATTCTCATGTCAAAATGACCAACTCAAGGGATAGCGAGCTTTTGGGCTTAGAAGCTTGGAGCTTGGAATTCCGGGTCAGAGTACCCAACTCTAAAGTGAGAGAGCTTGTGGTTTTGGAAGCTGGAAGTGTCGATTCCGATCTCAAGATGTCCAACAAGAGAGTGAGTGAAGTTGTGGGTTTGGGAGCATGAGATTTAGATTGCCATGTCAAAATACCCTACTTGAGCGAGCTTGTGAATTCAGGAGCTTCGGGCTTGGATTTACATGTCAAAGTACTCAGTTTGAGAGGGAGCGAGCTTGCGGGGTTCGGAGGTTATGGGTCTCGGAACTCAGGGTCTCGATTCCTTTAATGTATCGAGAGAATGGATGGAATTCTTAATATTTCCAGGAGGAGTCAGGTTAATCCTGCATGATTAGGGTATTCAGGCTCGAACAACGGCTTTGAGACCTCATCCTTGATTTTGCGGGAAATTGAGACGGGATGGAGTAGTTCTGCGGTCGGATTCGGATTGAGCGACCCAGAAAACCTGAAGTCTACCTGGTACAGTCCATTTTTCCAGCCTGGATCTTTTGTGGTCCTGTGTGATCATAGTATGGAAGATTGAAGGCAATATGAGATCAATTCTGCAGCTGTGAGGAAGATAAGAGTGTAGCATGATATTCGATAGCGTGAGAGTGCATATTACGTGAACAGAATTGGAGAGACTCGCGAATAAAATCGATAGCGTCAATTTCCTTCAAGAGATCATAAACCTAGAGTGAGCGATTTGATGAATGCGTCAAGGTGGAAACGATAGAAATAAACGATACTACACAAAGTTTGCATGATGTCATTACACAGAAAAAAGAAAGAACCATCATTCACCGCTTTTTTGGTCATTTAAACGTACATTCCTGTTGTAAAATTTCGGATGCTAGCTGATTCCTCAGTCAGTACCTGAATCCGGCAATTGAATCACGCGATTCCGTTATTAGCACGTGCTGAGTGCCAGAACAGTATTGCATCAACTATGAACGGTCTTGAAAAATTGATTGAAAGATCATCAACTTTCGATAAAACAGCAGGATTTGGTAGTGCCAAAGAATCATGGTGCTTGTTGAGTCAATCAACTGCTTAGGCTGGGAATGATTCAAGAACCTGTCACATAAAGAATCACGCAGTTGATGACAGCTCCCCGTGAATAATCGTGCTCGATGGCGTTGCAGAACTCCCAAGCATCGTGGTTAATCAAACCGTCTAGTTCCTCCTTCAGCTGTTGGAATTTAGAGTTTTCTCAGATTCATAGATCTCTTTGAGACTTGAGACAATTCTGAGCATTTATGGCGCCATTTCCCATAAATGCACAGTTCTCATGACCAGGAGGCTTTGAAATACTGAAAACACACAGTAATTTGTAGATCAAGAGGAATGTGGGCGATCACGAGGGAGGAGGATGCCTGGCAGCGTCATGTGCGTCTCGCCAAGGTGTCATGCAGCGTCATACGCGTCTCGCCGGAGCGTTATGAGCGTCTCGCCCCGAAGCCCGAGCATGACGCTCTACGAGTACGCGTTCGAGGTTATGTTGATCTCGGTGTTGCATTGAAACCCGGGACATTTCACAGGTTCGATCGTCTTCGGTGACCCGGCGTAAACGTGAAGTCGTCCTGGGTTTGCTCAGTATTGCCTCGCGAGTGTCTGGCCGTGCATTTTTGCTTGTGCTCCGCGGAGAGTGAGAGCTGCCTTCGCGGTCTCCTCACGCTGGTTGCCGGTGTCTGCAGGCCGTGGGCACAGCATCCTCGAGGTCGACGGGCTCCTCGACCCGTCCTGTCTTCGGGGCGGAGATTCGCTTCAGGGAGTGATATCGACGGTCCTCACCTGCGGAGCAGTGTCAGATTGCTCTGCATGGGCTATCAGCGAGCACTTAATTTGGACGAGTAATTCTCAGTTCCCAAGTTTCCAATAATTGCGGAAGGAGTGGTAGTTTGTGCACCATTTCCCACTTCAGCCAGTGGATTATAAGCTGCCATTTGGAAATTCGTTTACCAAGGCCAAGTGTAATCAAATCATGGGTGCTGCTGGTTCGATACAAAAGTTCCGTATATACAACTATATTCCGTATTTACAACTCTGTCAATCTTTGGGTGGAATGGTTTGCCGAATCTGGAACACGATTATTTTCCTATATCGTGCAGTCTGTTTGTATTCACGGTTGATATTCTTCCAATCCTGACTGTGACACTACTGAAGTTCTCCGTTTTCAGGGGACAATACTTATTGGAATAATTTCCGTAATTCTGACATTGTCTCGCTTCCATGAGTCACACTAGCGTCTTCTTTACACTTTGACCCACACCGATCAAGAAGCTTGGAAGATATCAATCATTGTTTTGCAATCTTCTCCCTCCCCAAAATGTACCGGATAAGTGAAATGGCTCAGAGTGCGGCAAAGTGGACAGAGTGGGGCAGAATGGGCAGAGTGGGTCAAAACGGACAGGTGAAACAAAATGGTCAGGGTGGTGTAGAGTGGACCGGGCGGGTGAAATGGCTCGAGGTCGGGGCGATATGGACGAGGTGGGGTAAAATGGGCAGGGTAAGGCAATATGGTCATGATGGGATAAACAAGGCCCAGGCTTCGTAAACTGGTTTGGAGCAGACCAATTCACCCCACTCAGCTCATATTGCCCCACCCTGCCGACATTGCCATACCCTGTCGATTTTGCCCCACCCTCTCCGTTCTTCTCCACCCCGAGTCGTTTTACCCGACCGGTCCATTCTACATCACCCTGACCATCTTGCCCCACCTTGTCCGTTTCGACCCACCCTGCCCATTTCGCTCTGCTCTGTCCATTCCACCCAACTCTGTGCCATCTCACTCATCCGGTCTATTTTGCTTCACCCCGAGCCATCTTGACCTACCCTTTCCATTTCACCTCGCTCGGCGCGGCACGGCCGTGAGTTCATAACGCGCGCCTGGGACAACTCAAGCCGGTGCTGGAAGTTCACGAAGCGTACTGTATTCACTAATTGGTAGTGATTATTCACGTATCTGCCTGACATCTCCCTGTTCCGCAATGGATGTTCCATAGGTATGCCTCTTTGACCGCAAAAGACCCGCGCGCATACGCGAGCCGATTCAAGTACTTGCGTGCGTGAGACCCCGGGTTACAAATCCTCGCGCACGTGAGACCCTGGGTTTTTAATCCCCGCGTACGCGAGCCGGTTTCCGATCTCGCGTACGCGAGAGATTCAACTCTGCCTCGGCCGTGGGAATTCTTCATTCACGTGGGCCGATTCAAATACTCGCGAACGCGAGACCCGATTCGAAAATTCTTCGCGTACGCGAGCCGCGTTCCGAACTTGCTTACGCAAAAGATACGATGCGGTCACGGCCACGGAAAACCATTGCGTGCGCAAGCCTACTGAATGATTCGCTCACGTGCAACCCAACCTTGCTTCGGCCGCGAAAGACCCTCGCCTGCGCGAGCCAATCAAAATATTCGCGTACCCGAGCCGACACAGTACATATCCTCGCATACGCGAGCGGCTTCTCGATTTCGCGAGCGCGAGAGCCCTGGTGCTGCACGGCTTCTTTGAACCGTGACGTACTCGAAACGAGTTGAGAACTCGCGTACGAAAGAATCGAGTTTGCCTCGACCGCAACAGATGCGCGCGAGATAGAACACGATGAATCCTCGCGTAGGCGCGTCGATTCCCGAACTGGCGTACGCGAGAGAATTGATGCTACTTCGGCCGCGGGGATTCTCGCGTGCGCGAGTCGATTCAACAACTCGCTTCCGTAATCTAACCCTGCTCAGGCCGCTGAAGACCCTTGCCCACGCGAGCCAACTTGGATACTCGCGTACGCGAATCGACACGACATTAATTCTCGCGGATGCGAGTCGAGTTCCAAACTCTCGTACGCGAAAGACTGAATGCTGCCTCGGCCGTGAAAAACCTGCGCGAGTACGTGAGTTGATTGAATTACTCGCGCATGTGATACCCCACGGTACCAGTCATCGCTATGCGAGCCCATTTTCAAACTCGCGTGCGTGAGAATCAACTTGGCTCCGGCCGCGGAAGACACTCGCATACGCAAGCCGGATCAAATACTCACTTACGGAAGAGCCTACGTTGAAAACTCTTGCGTAAGCGAGCCAAGTTTCATCCTCGCGTACGCGAGAGACTCGATGCCTCCTTGGCCTCGGGAAACCGTGTTTACTGGAGCTGGTTTCGGAACTCGCGTAGGCGAGAGTCAACTTTTTCTCGGTCGTGGGAGATTTGCACGAGAACACGAGTTGATTCAAATACTCGTGAACGCGAGCCGGTTCGCAATATCGCGACGCGAGAGCTTCGATGCTCCCTTGACCGCGGGAATCCACCGTGTTCGCGAGCCGATTCGAATATTCGCGTATGTGAGATGAAAGTTCCAATTCCTACCGTACGCGAGAGCATCGATGCTACCTCGGCCGCGGGGGACCCTCGCGTGCGCAAGTTGATTCAAGAACCCGCTTCCGCTCAACCCATTCCTGCTCCGGCCACTGGAAACCCTTGTCCACGCGAGCCAACTCGAATACTCGCGTACGCAAGTTGCCACGTGACGGAACCTCGCATGCACGAGCCGATCTCCGAACTCGCGTACACTAGAGACTCGATGCAGCTTCGGCCGCGGGAGATCTTTGCGTGCGTGATTCAATTTGGGAGCTTGCG
Source organism: Eretmocerus eremicus (assembly GCA_030522705.1). Lineage (NCBI taxonomy): Eukaryota > Metazoa > Arthropoda > Insecta > Hymenoptera > Aphelinidae > Eretmocerus > Eretmocerus eremicus. The sequence goes on from JAPYYZ010004486.1 coordinate 8,063, forward strand.
TACGTGAGCACCAACTCTGCCTCTGACTCGGAAGACCCGCGCGAGTACGCGAGTAGATTTAAAAACTGGCATACGCCAGATAGAACATAGAATATCCTCAAGTGAGTGAGTCGAGTTCCTAACCCGCGTACGTGGGGTAGTCAATGCTGCCTCGGCCTCGCGTAACCGTGGCGTACTCAAGTCGATTGAAAATCTCGCGTACGTGAGAATCAACAATGCGTCGGCCGAGGGAGACCTGCGTGAGTACGCGAGTTGATCAAAATATTCGCGTACGCGAGCCGATTGCCGAACTCACGTGCACGAGAGACTCGATGCTTTCTCGACTGCGGGAAATCTCAGTGCACGCAAGCCGATTCAAATCTTCACGTACGCGAGAGTTTCACTGCTGCCTTGGCCGCAGGGAACCCTCGTGTGCGCGGTAACAAAGCATCAACTTGGCCTCGGCCGCGGAAGATCCTCGCGTATGCGAGCCTGTCCAGTACTCGCTTACCTGAAAACCAACTTAACAAATCCTGGTGTACGCGAGCCAGTTCCCGATCTCTGCTACTTTATACTCCCCAATGAAAAATTGAATGTTCGGTTATCAAGACTCAGCCATCAGGAATTTTCCCACGATGCAGAATGATTGTTTCGTAGTCATATACATACAACCGAGGCACATCTTTCAAGAACATAATTGATGCCGGAGTAAAAACTAACCAATGTAATGGCTGTACATACGTATTTCTCATTTTATTTACTGGAATGAATTTTATTGAACTAAGAACAATGAGCATTATCTATGAATCACATAGCACGGACATGGCATGTTCACGTACTTGACACCCTCAACATCATGAAAAAAGGAGGATTATCTTGTTCGATGCTTGAACCCGCCTCGTAATCGGACTGAAATGCTCCACACGGGGGATCAAGGCATGTATTCACAGACAAAACAGAGACTGGGGAATGGATCCTCTGTAAGCATTTCATTCTTGACTTCCGCGCCAGTGACACCAAAATCATCCACACTGCCATAGAAATAGATCATGTCAAACTTATGGTTGATAACTGGAATCCACACTTTTGAATGTGGGTCAAGGTACACAAATATCAACATCTATGATAGGAGAAGAACAAGCTTACAGAACAATGATTGATATCTTCTAAGCTTCATGATCGGTGGGGGTCAAAATGTAGAGAAGACGCTAATGTGACTCATGGGAGCGAGACAATGTCAGAATTATGGAAATTATTCCAATAAATATTGCCCCTTGAAAGCAGAGAACTTCAGTAGTGTCACAGTCAGAATTGGAAGAATATCAACCGTGGATACAAACAGACTGCACGATATAGGAAAACAATCGTGTTTCAGATTTGGCAAACCGTTTCACCCAAGGATTGACAGAGTTGTATGTACGAGACTTCTGTATCGAATCAGCAGCACCCATGATTTGTTTACACTTGGCCTTGGTGAACAAATTCCGAAATGGCAGCTCATCACTACTTGAAATCCTCTGGCTGAAGTGGGAAATGGTGCACAAAGTACCACTCGTTTCTGCAATTATTGGGAACTTGGGAACTAAGGATCACTGGTCTGAATTAACTGCTCGCTAATAACCCATGCAGAGCAATCTGACACTGCTCCGCAGGTGAGGACCGTCGATATCACTCCCTGAAGCGAATCTCCGCCCCGAAGACAGGACGGGTCGAGGAGCCGGTCGACCTCGAGGACGCTGTGCCCACGGCCTGCAGACACTGGCAACCAGCGTGAGGAGACCGCGAAGGCAGCTCTCACTCTCCGCGGAGCACAAGCAAAATTGCACGGCCAGACACTCGCGAGGCAACACTGAGCAAACCCAGGACGACTTCACGTTCACGCTGGGTCGCCGAAGACGATCAAACCTATGAAATGTCCCGGGTTTCAATGCAACACCGAGATCAACATAACCTCGAAGGAGTACTCGTCGAGCGTCATGCTCGGGCTTCGGGGCGAGACGCTCATAACGCTCCGGCGAGACACTCATGACGCCTCGGCAAGACGCACATGACACTGCCGGGCGTCATAGATGACGCATTTTTCAATAATTATGCAATTCAAGGTACAAATCGGACAAGCCCGTAAAGATTCTTCAAATATTTCTCTCGGGTAGTTTATTTCGTCAATTCCATCGCTGTTCCCTCTGGTAATAAACTCTAGAATCGAGCTGTATTCATACTAAACTACAGTGCCCACGTCCATTCAGAACGTCACACCTACCCCCTCTCCCGTAGGCTGAATCCCGGGTCATTCCTCAGTGGAGGAGTCCAAAAAAATCAGGCAGTAATCGGATAAATATCCGACGTAACACTCGGGTTGTCCACATATGTAAACAAGCGCGTTCTCCAATCTTTGGTGGCAATTTCGGTTCTATGTGTCATAAAAATATGAGACATTCCCGAAAACTTTCAAGAATCATGTGGAATTGTTC
>JAPYYZ010004487.1:0-10511 GCA_030522705.1 Eretmocerus eremicus
GCAGAAGACGGGAACGCGGACCGGCGAACCGCGCCGACGCGACTCTCACACACACTATTACCCACTCCGGAGAATCCTCCTGATTCTAGCAACACTGGCTACATGAGCATGACTCTCAACGCATCGTGAGACGTGAATTGGAACGATCAGCGATTATATCGATCAGTTAGGCTGCGTCCACCATAATAATTGTCGTACGAGAGTGAGCTATATGATACTTTCTTAGCCGTCTCACGTGAGATATTGCGTGAGGGGGGGGGGGGGGCGTTACATGTGGTTTTCAACGCATCGCTAAGTTTGACTAGGAACGATTATGAAATTCATGAAGATCATGAGTTAATTTTTATCGAATGTAATGAATATGATTCGATTCAAAATCAATTGATAATATTGATTGATCATTGTTTCTTAAAATATGGGAGGGGGCAGTATATGTGGTTCCCAGCGCATCGCAAGGGTTGACTCGGAACGATTAGTGATTATCTCGATAATTTAGGGAGCGTTCATGGCGATTGTCGCACGAGTACGACTAACTTGAGGATTTTCTTGTCTGTATCACCTGAGATCTCGCGGCAAACGTGATGGATAATCCAGATTCTCAGGGTATTGTAAGAGTTAAATTGGAACATTCTCCGATTGCGTCGATCACTTGAAGTGCGTCCAATGCGACCGTCTTGTATATGTGACAAAAATGACGCTTTGTCGGCCGTTTTACGTGTCAGATCTCTCGTGAGGTGGACCTAGTACATACGATTTTCAGGAAATTGTGAGGGTGGATTAAGGTAGATTCGTCACATTATGAAATTTTGAAGTATGTCGAGTATTTATTTAGTGACAACAATATGAAAATCAATAATACTATTAACAAAAATTTGCCAAAATTCAGAATTAACTCAGAGTAAATAGCACCATATGGCAAGCTCCAGTCGTATATCCAAATCGCGTGTTCAATTGAAGCGATAAAATGTTCGGCAATGTCAACACATATCAATAACTTTTAATCGTCCTTTTCGCAAAACTAGAATAGTTCAGCTTGACTCCATCAAATGACACGCTTTTTGGCTCATTTGCAAGGCTTTGAGGAAGGTTTCCGCATGAAATATCTTACAGAAGAGAATGTTGAGAAACGCCGAATTCACAGGTTTCTCAAGCTTAGGATGGGTTTGATGGATTTGAGTACCTTGATTGAGAATGGTCCCATGACGGGATGAGAACACTTCAGTGTTGACCAAATCTATTCGCCGTACATTGAGGTGCAATTTCACGTGCTTGAGGGACTTGTAAACTATATGATGAAATATTACATCGAATCATTCCAAGCATGGGAAACATTCAGTCAGTGCAACATATTCATGAATATCGCGGAATCCGATCAAGTTAAAAGTAGGCGCTATGAGTTTGTAATGCAGGGGAATCTAGCTAACTCGAACGTCTACAACTCGAAGCGCTAACTATAACTAAAAGACCAAAAGACATTATCTGTTCCCGGGGTCGAAGCATGAATGGTCCAAATTACTCTTCATACAACTAATGTCAAAAGTACATGGTCAGTGAAATTTTTTTGAAATTTTCCGGCCCTACGCAATGGATGGAGCGCGAAAAAAAACCACAAAAATCGTGAGAATTCAACATTTCCCATTTTTTAGCGTTTGACGCGTGCAGAAGCATCGCGTACCGTAATTATGTACAACTCACAAAAGAAGCAATCGCGAGTAAAGGTACTTTTGTGTTGGAATGACGTTCGTAGTGAATAGAGTGGTCGAGACTGAGGGTACCGTAAGAATGCACCCGGCATTGCCCGGCGTCATAATTCTAACGCGCGCGAGAGGAAACAAATCATACGCAAAATCGATCACCCGTGACGGACCGCAAATCCATAATGGGTGATCGCTTTACTACCGGGAGTCGATGCCCGAATACTTAGAGCGAACCGAGCGACGTGACGAGACGACCCTGCTGGGCCGATCACCCTGTCATAAACACTTCAGACGATGAGATGTTATGCGAGTAGAGTATAATGGCCGTGATATTCTTCTGTGTAAAAACGATCACCCGAGACTAAGAAGGCACTGTGGTGCGCGGCGTAAGCCATTATGAGATATATAAGCTGCCCGCTAGGGGCATAGGTATAAATAGCCGGAGAACGAAAGTTAGAGACACTGTTCGCGACGCGCGCGGAATCGAATCGGAACGAACTCTGTTATACGCGTGCCTCGCCCTGTGAAAAATACCAAATCTGTGTTCGTGGGACTTCTCACTAAAATCCCCCCCCCCCCCCCCCAACCATCCGTGTGAGGAGTTCGCTGGATCTATCCATACACCCATCATGTGGGCGAAAACTTGCCCAGCGGAGGAGTGCCCAGCCGAGGAGCGGAGCCGAATCCGGCACGTGCGGTAGCACGCTCTCGCGCCGAAGTCGCGGAGGGGCGACTGCCACGACCGCCACACACGCGCCTTCTGAGAAGGCCCACGTTTCTCTCTCTCTCTCCGCTTCATTTCTCCCTAGCAGGCGAGCCGGAGGATGGGGGAGCGTCGCAAAGCCGAGGGGATCTCTACCTGCTCTGAGAAGAGCCCCCTTGCATGCCCCGGGAGAACGAAAATCCAGCACGCCAGGACTGTGCGAGCTCATCGATATCGGCCCTATCCCCCTGCCCACGTCACGTTGAAAGCTGCCAAAATCCAAAAACGTTACAGTAATATGTTGTTGAGCTTGGGAAAATGAACATTTTTGCCTCTGAAACGTGCGAATTTCCAAACGCCGCAAAAGACCTTTGTTGCCGCACTGTGCATCGGGACGAAGTCTTAAATTGAGTAGCGTGAACTTTCTCACACTCTTCGAGTGATTATATGTCAGAGAAAATGTTGGTACAAAGTGATCCATCGATTTCAGGAAAAAAAACGTATTGCTAAGATCGGATGAATTCTGAGATTAGTCCATATGCACCTGGACGCTAACGCTGGTCACCAGTTTTAGACTCGTGGAAAATTGCTATTCTTCACGCTTTTGAAGCTCCCAGTGGCATCCGCATGATGCTAGGCCCTCCAAAAGTTCCTGATTGGATCTTCTTATACATATCTAGCGTGAGTCAGAAGGAATTTCCCTGGAAAAAGGTCCGACGGGTTCATTACAGGCAAAAGAACAAAACCGAATTCACGAAAAACGCCGTTTTTCTTGCTTCCGAAGCTACCAGGATAAGCCCTATGATGCCAGGCCCTCCAAAATTGCTGAGTTTGGTCTTCTCATACATATTTCGAGTACATCGTGAAAAAATTCCTTGAGAGAGGGTCCAATGGGTTCATTTCGGGCAAAAGATTAAACCCAAATTAGCCAAATCGCGCCATTTTTCGTGCTTTCGGAGCTACCAGAATCACTCGCATGATGCTAAGCCCTCCGAAATTGCTGACTTGACTTCTTATACATAGATCGAGTGTTATGAGGAAATTCCTCCTGAACAGGTCTGACGGATCCATTCCAAGCACAAGAATAATCCCAAAATCGCAGAAGTTGCTATTTTTTCTCAATTGGAAAATGTTATTTGGGTCAAACTACGTGAAAACCGTTAAGATCTCCGATTTTCCAAATTTTATGTGTTTTTACCTTTGGCAGGCGTATGAAACCAGATCTCGAGATGATTGCAGTGGAATTTTAGTCTTCGAGGGCTGAAGCCATTTTTTTAATTTTTCAGACTTTTTCGTCGAGCCACATGAAAGCTATCGCCAATTCTTTGTTACCCTGAGTACATCTGTGCTGGAAGAGTTAATTAGAACCTCCCTGGAAACTCTCAGAATCATTTCCACACAACGTTCCGAGACGAAATTTGGAGAAATCGACAAAATACTCCGAAACATATGATAGTGCGAGGAGAATAATTCTCGCGGAATGGTTCAAGAATCATTACACAAAGATTTTGATGTTATATTCTTGAAATGTTTGTAGAGGGCCACTCCAGGATCTTCCTCAGAATTACGTATGGAATCACTCTGTTCCATCTCATCAATTTCTAGGGAGAATTTTTCCAGCTATTTGATCAGAATATTGGTCAAAAAACTCCTGAAATGTTTTTGAAAGATTTCGAAGTGATGTTTTTTTCAAAATCTATTGAAAAATTTCAAGGATATTTCTGAATATATTTCTGAATGTTGCGAGCGAACTACCAAAATGAACTTGGTGTTTCCATTGAGACCCATTCTCACTTTTCCTCTCGTCAGCTACAAAATGTATCAAAGAGACTTATGCCATCTGAAAGTGCGTGAAACCAGCTGCAAGATGAGTTTAGGTTCAGGTCTGATTTGTACTTGAAGCTGAGTTATCGCGATTTCAACGAGAAACATTTTTTGCGAATGTGCACAATACTTTTCACCTACGTAGAACTGGCCTATATAACTTGACTTTAAAGCAGGAAAGAGTACACCATGAAATTCGCAAAATGTAAAAGGTTTTAGTGCCATGAGGGATAAGTATTGTGACACAAGAAACGTGTACCCATCGAGGCCATGTCGGAGCGAATAGTTCGTGTAGCGTCCACCGCACACGCAAGCTCCACTTTGACGAAACTTTGCGGGAAATTCTCACTTTATCCCAAAAAAGCGGCTCAAAACCTCCCAAGTCTGAAGCAAAGAACAAAATTAGCCGTCTTGGATCTCGATCGAGCGCAAAATGAGAACAGGATTAGTAAACTACGAATCACAGTCTAGCCGCTGCTATCCATGCACCCGAGTCGTACATACAACATTTTGTAGATAACTCATCCTGGTTACAGTTCGTATCCGATCAAGTTCCAATTTTCCGCAAAGTGTCGTCAAAGTGGAACTTGCGTGTGCGGTTGCCGCCGCGCGAACTATGTGCTCTGACATGGCCTGAGGCATGTCGGAGCAAATAATTCGGGCGGCGGCCACCGCAATCATAAGCTACATTTTGACGACTTTTAGCAGAAAATTGGGGTCTTTTTGGAGAAACTGGGTCGATACATCCCCCCAAGTCTGCGGAGCAAGGAATGAAATGAGCCGTCTTCGACCACGATCGGATGTGAAATGAGTCCAGGGTTACAAAACTACGAATTTTAGTTTTGGCGCTACTAGCCACGCGCCCGATTCGTACACACAATATGTCGTAGTTCAATGTTCCTGGTCTTATTCCGCATTCGATCGTGGTCCAAGACGACTTATTATGTTCCTTGCTTCACAGACTTGGGGGGTATGGACCCACTTCTTTCGAAAAAAAGCCCCAATTTTCCGGTAAAAGTCGCCAAAGTTGAGTTTGTGTGTGCGGTGGTCGCCACCCGAAATATTTGCTTCGACATGCCCTGAAGGCCATGTCGGAGCAAATAGTTCGTGCTGTGGCCACCGCGCACTCAAACTCAACTTTGGCGACTTTTAGCCGAAAATTGGGGACTTTTCGAAAGAAGTAGGTTGATTACCCCAAGTCTGTGAAGCAAGGAACAGAATGAGTCGTCTTGGACCACGATCGAATTTGAAATGAGACCAGGATTAGTAAACTAAGACATATTGTGTGTACGACTTGGGCGCTGCTAGCCATGCGCCTGAGTCTTACACACAACATTTCGTAGTTTAGTAATCCTGATCTCATTTCATATCTGACCGAGGTTTAAGATGGCTCATTTTGTTCTTTGCTTCACGGGCTTTAGGGGGGAATTATCGAGCCACATTTTTAGAATAAGGTCCCAACCTCTTGCAAAGAGTCGGCAAAGTGGAGCTTGCGTATGTGGTTGCCGTTACGTGAACTATTTGCTCCGACATCGCCCTAAGGCCACACTCTATTCTGGAGCCTCTAACTTTGGTCCATTCTAATTTTCCTCATTGTTCCTGAGCTCATTTTGAAGCTTGCTCCAAAATTTCCCAAACGAGCCAAAGTATATTCATTCTCAAAAAAGCAAAGATAGAAGAGAAATTTTTGACGAGTCCACGAGGGCGTGTACCCATTAGGGCCAAATTCTTCGTATTGCAAATGCTTTTACCGTAGACTTCAAATCCCGTGAACGGAGCTCTACTCGCCTACCAGGCATACAAATTCAACGTATCTAGTCTCATTTTGCAGCTTTCTCCATCTTTTTTCAGATCATTTGAAGACGATTGACATATTCTGATACCGAAGAAAGAAAACTGGGGATTTGTCTTAATAAATACACTCGATCTTGACAATCACTCTTTACAGTAACTCGCTCGTAGAGTTTGACCGAGATCAAATTTTCCAGTTAAAAAAGAGAAATTCTGAGGATGGAAAAGAGAGAAGAGAAGAACGCGCTCAAGTACACTGAAATTGGTTCAGCTAATTTTTGTTGGCGTGACTTCGAGTGACTGAGCAAAATAACATTGCTCTTTACAAAAAGTTGAGGAGTTTACACGAAACTGTAGTTGATAAGCGCATTGGGCATTTTCCATCAGTCCAAATCATTTCGTGCGTCATACTTCAACATAATAAGCGTGAAAAGAATGCGCGGCCAAGCCATGGAGTGCGCGCGTCCGAGATCCCAGCATATGCCTCTAATGGGTACACTGGCGTCAATGAATACAGGTATCTAATACTGTGTGGGAGAATGGACTCTGATCGGCATAGCCTTGGCGGTCTTGCAAAGAAAATCATTTTCCGTAAATTTGCGAAAGTTTGCTTTGATTTTCCGAAGCTAAAAGTAATACTTCAACTCATTTAAAGGTCTAGAGATTAAGCTTCAAAATGAGTACATGGGCCCTGAGGCCATGTTGGAGCCGTGCGCGTCGAGAAATTTGAAAAGTTTTTCACAAATTCCTCGAACACGTTTCTGATTTGGATCAAAGTAAGAGTAGGCGAATGTTTGTTGTTATTGTCTAACTTCGCCATCTCTTCTTTCGACCCTAATTGAAGTTGTATCCGAGAAGTATGGGAATAACTTGAATACTTGAATACACAGGTTGAGTATACCTATATATATTCAATATCAAGTTTTTCCCAGATTGCTCGAGCACCACTTCGGTTTCGGCTCAACGAAAAGAAGATGAAAACCAAGTTAGACACTGGCAAGTATTCACCAATTTGTATCTTGACCCAAATTGAAAAAGCATTCGTGGAATTTGTGAAAAACTTTTCTGACGCCACGTGCACCGGCGTGCACGGCTCCGACATGGCTTCAAATGGTACAAGCACCTCACGTGCTTCAAGAAGGAACGATCGACCACTCTTCATTGACCTGTTACGGGAGAAAAGAAGCTAAACAAGCCAAAGCCAGCTCGTCGCCGCCGCGCGCCGCTGCTATGCTTGTGAGTCGGCTTAGCGTGTCGCGAGGGCTATGTTCAAACTCTTACCATTTCTTCTTCCATTCGATATTGAGACATCAAACTTTACCAAGAACTTTTTCAGTATGTTGACTTCAGTGTCAGATGGAGAAATATTCTGGTTTTGGAAATTCGTCACTCAACTGTTGCATTCGGAAGGAAATTCATGGATTTAGCGGGAAAAATTCTCCAAAATCTCCCGTTTCTCCGAAAGTTTTTTTAGATTTTCCACCCTTGTTTTGTTACTCGCCGAGATAGTTTAGGAGTGCGTCATAAAAGTTCCAGCAAAAAATATTGCCTTGCCAAGAAGTCGGAGCGAGTGGAATCCGAAAATTGGGCTCGCCCAATTTTAGAGGAGAATGGACTTCACATTCGTATTCAGCACCCTCATAAACATGAAGTAACAGTGAAATTAGCGAGTAGAACGCCCGTGGTCACTCACCTGCCATTCTCGGGCGGAATCTCGCTCGCCTACTAGTACCTCTCAGCGTAAGATCTCGGTCTGAAACGGTCTTTTCTCTAAGAGTAAAATTGACCGGGGTTACACTGATTCATCAGTCGATTTCATCGATTCGTTTTTGAAGAGTAGGTAATCCGAGACGGTGAATGACTTCTGGTCAAGATTGATAGCCGAACCGTGGCTTCCCATCGTGATTCCACCCAAAATAGTATGATCTCGATAAGAGGGGACAAAAGCTGCTTCACGCGTACCGAGTGATAACTTCTCGCCCGAGCCGAAGGCGACGGTCGGAATGATCACGAGGTTACGATGAAAATCTTTTGCGGACGTGTATCAATACTACTCTCTGACAATCTGAGAGTGAAAGTTGCCAACCCGTACGCAAACGCAACTTTCACGCACAGAATGTCAAAAGATTGGTTATTTTGACATTCACGATCTATCCTGCATTCTTCAGTTAGGTAATGGACTATATGCACGCATCTTCTCGTATATTTATCGTGTTTCCATAAGATAACTTGAAAACAAGAGGAGGTTTTTGGAGCATTGGTCGGACGCTGAAGAGGAGAATCTCCATTGGCTTATAACAAATGGTGTCGATTTCATGCTGATCTTGAATAACTCAATTCATCAACAGAACTTTGGATTAATGAGAATATACATCTCTTTTCAGGAAAGGCCATGGAGAAGTTATGATGAGATCATTTGGTGTTCTGCATTCCGAATGTTTTCCAAGGCCTGTGAATTCCCAAAGAGAAGTCACAAACGTATGTTTGAAACTCGGATACACTTCAGGCATACTCATTGATGGAAAACAAGTGACAGAGTCACAGTTTGTACCTCGCAACGACTTCTACATGTTCCAGTTGAATAACTATACATGGTTAACCATGCGAGATGATGTACCTTTTGGAATTTGGAAAAAACCCTCCACTACATGCTATAAACTGTTTGTACATTGTTTCTGAATGAATGCGAAGAGTCTGTGATTTAAACTCGAAGCTCGTCGGAGAGTTATACTATGATTTCTATATTCAAACATATTGGGTATATTCCGAAACTAAAAACCATTTTGCTAAAATACAACGTTTTTCATCGAAGTCGCTCAATCCCTGCTAGTTTTCTCTGAATGACTCCTTCACACCCAACGTAGCATAGACTCCTATGAGCGATTCTACAAAACTTATAACATTTTAGGTCTCGGGGTATTTTTTTTCCAACGGAGACGCCTGAAACCAATTTTCCCAAGTTCTCACACCTTCAAAATGTATGAGAAAGTAGATGCCAATCATTTTGGCAGGATACTATTTCTTTGATGCACAAAAATCAAGGGTCCGTACTTCATACGACTCGAAAAACGTTTTGATTCAACCTGAAACTCTCAAAGGACGTAGATAATGCTGCCCCCAACTTTTAATGGAATTTTCCAGCTACTATACTCCAAAATCCACCATTTCAACACAACATTGATTGACTTTGGCGGGAAAGGACTGCAAAAAGCCAGAATTTCGGGTTTATTTCAGCGTTCCAATGAGTTACGCCACACAGATCCTGATTGTGAAAGATACAAACTAATCCGATAAGATTGAGACCCTTCATCTCTCATTGTTGATCCTTCAATCCTCTAGATATACTGCTCCTAGCAACTCGTTCTGGAAAGCGCACGTCATTGACATCCGTCAGAATTTAGAAAAACCCCTTCGCCTCCGCATCCCATCATTCTGTGTATTAGAACGCTCCTGCGCTCGGGAAATGAGCAATTTATTGTGAGAAAGAACTCTTGTTTGTATAAGATGAAGGATTCAGGAGAGTTTACTTTGCCATGGAGCTGGTCTCGCCTCCGACTAGGGATAGATGAGAATATGTGTACGCAAGAAAACTTCTCGCAAGAGACAGGTGCAAACCTTGAGCCTATACTAGATATAGTGAAACTCTACATTCGTGACCAAATGTGCCTAGGCCGCGGAGCCAATTCAAAGTCAGGTTGCAAGTGCGCATGGTGCACCTCAGAGGTATCAAAGCCTAGTAACAGCGCTCTCTACGATGCAGCTGGAATAAACTCTCGGCTTGGAGGAGCATATTCAATACCAAATAAGGCAAATCCGCAGAGTTAATCCTGAGCTCGTACAGAATCTTGCAAGCATCAAAGGCGCGCAGCTAAGACAAAAGGGCAGCGACGGCCCGGCAACAGCCTTTCTCATGATGCAGCCATGAAAAATCCCATCTCCAAGAAGAGTATAAATAAGCCGTAGATGCACCGGCAAGCGCTCCTAGAGCCTCAGCTATCCGCGAGCTTCCGTCGCGACAGTACTACGATTAGCGTCATTTTTGAACAGTGGCTTCTAGAGTCATAGTTGAACACAAGCTCTCATCACGGCCGTATCGCGGGGAAAATCATTCTAGACAAGGGTTTCTGGAGTCCCAGATATCCGCTAACTCCCACCACGTACGAACCACGACTAGAATCATTTTTAGATGAAAGCCTCCAGACTCTCAAATCGACTTGAACCCTCGCTCGGTATTCTTCTTCCCTAGCAGCATTTTTCAGATGCACGACCTGAGAACCTCAACGGTCTCGTCTTGGATCTTGGACTCACAAGTAGAGGACCAACCTTTTGGATCACGGATTTGGCCAAAACTCTGGAAATCATCTTGTTTCGGTGAGAAATGAAGATATCCCAGAGGCTTTAGACCAATAGGCCTTCTGTTCCGACATACAGCTGTGAACATTAGCATTGGCCATATAGGCTCGTGCTAAAAAGTCATATATATAGATATACTGGCA
>JAPYYZ010004488.1:0-10914 GCA_030522705.1 Eretmocerus eremicus
GCACCTAATGCGCCTCGCTCTTGTACGAAGAGCCTCGTCAGCGAGGCCGTTGATAGCCCATCTGCCTTCTGATGCTCTCGAGGATGAGTTACACGCCTCTGCCCTCTCTTCAACCGAGATGAATTAAAATTGCATCAACACTCGGGTAGGTCCTACCTACAGACAGACAGAACTATTATTACAGGCGGATTTCGACTCGACCGCGTGCTCTAATTTGACAGCGCAACGGCTATATATATTGCTGGTAGAATCAGCTTCCAGTCCTGCATCTATCAAGAACTCTCCTATTTCCTCAGAGGTACCCGATTGTGAATTCAGTGTCCGAAGTCTCACATAAATAACTGGCTGTTGGTGATAAACTAATGGTCAATAACTGTGATGCGTCTGGATCACCATGTTTGTACAATTTGAGTCCTACTCCGAACAGAGCTCGCAACTTTGGTCATGTCTCTGACTCTGAAAAAATCTGGTCATTGGTAGACTCGTGTGGAATGAAGAGATTAGTATAGAAATCAATCCCGACTGTGAGCCATATAATGGGAATTCCAGAGAACACAGTAAAATAATGTTAACCGACGGGATAAGGGATACATAGCTGACGAAGATTTTTGATCAACTGTAACTTTCACCTCAAATCTTGAAAACTTTCATTCTTATTCCCCATTCGTGCCTGTGCCTACAACCCGTGAGTTATTTCAGCTCCCATCGGTGAGCCTTGAAGCTTGCAAAGACTTTTATGAGGTGATTGCAACCCTATCTCAATTATAGAGGAACTCATGGCAGAACTACTAATCGGCCGGTTCCCATAGTAATCAATGCTTGCAGCCAAACATGAATACAGGTATGCCCTTTATCGAAGAATTCTCCCAATTTTCTATGCAGATCAGATGTTTGGTAGAATAAGGAGAACCAATATGGTATCAATGTATCCTGCAACATATAAACTGTGCACTTTTCTTACGGCTCCGATATTGTGTGAGATATCGATTAACCAAAGCACTGCTGTACTGTCATCGACAACATCTGTGAGAACTTGTGGGTCGGTCCATGTTCGTAAGTGGCGCCACGCCAGAGGCTTAAAAAGATCCACTAAGGATAGGCGTATTGTAAGCCGGAAGTTATATCCAGATCACTGCCAAAGAAGCTCCGTCCGAACAAGTAACTTTTAATTGGGTTGGACGCAACCAAGTCGCAACAGCTAACACTGGAGAGAGCCCCAAACCCCTTCCCTCTTCTCTTCAAAAATGTAACAATGAGCCGCTCTCATCCTCATCTGTCGTCGCTTTCAAAATCAACAGCATTGAACTCATCGTTGTAATTGAAGGGCTGCAGGAGGCGAAGCCTGTGCAGGAGCAATTAGCGAGCTACCTAATCGGATTTACTCCGCGCAACCTCATTAGTGTGGACTTGGGCTGCTCTAGCCGTGTTTGGCTTCCGTTGCTCCTCTGTTTCTCCTATACACAAGAAGGTCAACGTAACAGAGAGGACACACTTCCGTGCCTCGTCTTTTTGCCTCCGAGGCGAGTTGAAATCTAGTGCAGCTGAGCTCTTGAGTTGCTGATTGTTTTCCACGACTTCTTTCATCCCGTGCAACAAAGAATTCGACGGTTGAATCCTCGTCACGAGAGACAGGGATCAGGAATCTCCAGGATAGTCGTTAAGAATCATTGAGCACTGAATCGCTATACATCCATGACATCTGAGCACGGCTCTTGAAACAAACATGGTCAACAATTCAATTAGAGTGGTGTATCAATCTGTTATTCTCATTGCAGACGCCAACTTCCATCCCACCTACTAACACGACTCCAAGCGTCAAGCTACCACACTGATTCCTAAGCTCTATCTAACCCAATGTATTGCTGATATCTATGAGGGAGTTTGATAGATTCGGATCACGCGATGCCGATGCGAGACATTGGCTGTAAGCGCTCTCGCGACTCGTCGAAAGTGGGCAGCCTGAACCAATGCTCGTCTGCTGCTGCATTAAGATTTCTGTTCTCGTAAACACTCACAGCTCCTCAGCTCGATAACTTGCACGTCAATCGGAGGTTCGATCAATCTCTGATGATTTACCTGAACTCCTTATACTGGCATCGCAAAGATCATCTTGTTGATTGGAAAATGAGAAACGACTAAAGGTTTACTTGAGTCTATGAAAGGGACAATCGGGTGATCATTCAGAAACATTGATTATGTGACGATTTCGATGGGAACATGGGAGTGTTCATTACCGGGGCGAAGCCCTTTTCTACCACGATTCTGCACTTTTCCTCATACGTTATTCTAAGAAAACTACCGGACTGATTCCCACCAAATTTTGTACACATGATCACAGCATACCCCCGGGTGCATATCTCAAGGTTCAGATTAATTGGCTGACTCAAAGCTGAAAGATCGATAAAGCTGGTCAAATACGCGGTATAGCGTAATGGCGCTATCGGTCTCTTTCTGCTCACCTTTGCCAATTTTCTACTGAACAGTCACAGGAGTCATCTATGATCCGTCGGTAAACAGTGAAGTTTACAATGAAAAAATGATATTATGTATACTCGCGCAGTTATGGAAATAGACGCGACCCATTCTCTATGCTGATTCCTTGCCAATTTTGCCCATGACTACATCTCTCAAGGGACAAGGCATCACTAGTAGTAGGAAACAGTTTCAGATAATGCTCGGATATGCTGCCAGTATTCACAGATCGCGAGGGATCACACTTGATACGCAGTAGTTGACATTGGCGACAATGAATCTCAAGTTGGCTTGACCTATGATGCTTTATCGAGGGTCACAACATTGAACGGACTACTGATCAAACAATCTCACAATATTGATCATTTGTTATGGATAAACTCCAGTTCTTCAATGATAGCTCGGTGTTTTAAGCTACAAAGACTGTTTAATATCGCGAAAAATGAGGGAGAGGAAAAATTGAGGAATACGCGCACTTTGCATGATATGCAGCTAACTTGAATTTCAATTATATCCGCTAACTCGGACACACCTAGCATGTGTTCTGAACCGCGGAATAAAGTTACCAAATATGGAGTTTCACAGTGCCATAGAGCGTATGCTAAATTCTCGGCATTGGTCTTGATACCCACCTCGATGGTGCACGAGAATTCGTTCATCAGGGTGCTCGACCGTGAGATACTACGAAAAACCGAAGAATATATTAGACTTGATATGCTCGATTGTTCCCCCTTGAATTTCGATATCGTTGTCTATCAATTACGACCACTCCCAAAATCTTGAACACATAATAGTACGTGAGCGCCTAAGCTGTGATCATGGAATAGATACTCTAAGTAGTTTATACGTGTACAGTATTTTCTGGTTGTATGAATCGAGATTCCAAGTACTTCGCGGGACTTTCCTCACATACACCTACTCGTGTGACTTATCTCATGCCAAGTGGGAATGCCAAGTTCCACGTAGGGATTGGGGAGAGATTGTTCGAGGAACAGTGACATGACAATTCTTGAATATGAAATTGAAATAGATATATGCATCCTCCCATAAAGAATTGCGAACACATGCTTCAATAAAAAGTAACAGAGTATCCTGAAACTCGTAGGGATCAATTGAGGAGCAAACATTCATGAAATCAGTCGTTGCAAGTCATTGCAAAGGTTCCCAAACCAATCAATTGATTCAGAAACTATCGGGTTTCCCTGCCACTTTGGATTTTGCACTATAGTCCAACCGATAGTTTCTGACTCAATTAATTCTATTATCATCCTGCGATAGAAACTAAAAAAGTGGTCCCCAAACCAAGTTGCATTTACTATATGAGTCCTCTGTTAATCGATTGAAATAATAAACTTTCGATCTCGATAAATCTTGTGAGATTCAAATATTCACAGGCTACGTGATTAGGCTAGAATTTGAGGATGGACCTCATACTCTTGAAACTTCGCTCATGAATGGCTGGGCATGGATGAAGTCCGAATCACCTAAGAGGAAAGTGTACACAGACTACTCACCGTCCACTCTGAGGCTGTAATTGAGCGACATCTTGGGCTCAGTGCTGACTTGGCATTCGTACACACCCGAGTCCTCTTTTTTCGGTGACTTGATTTGCAGAGTCCAGTTTTCCGACTTCTCCGGATGTATGACTTGAAACCTCATGTCGGATGTGATCATGTGCACCCCAACGCTGAGAATCCGCATGTCGTCCTTCCTCATCCACGACACCTGCAACAATCAACCATGTAAAATTGTTACGATGTGTTTGAACCCTTATGCTTTTGAAGCTAATGGGACTTTCTAGTTCATTGCTCTCAAAGTGTATAGCTTCCGAAATCTAGCAGAGCTCTGTACAGCACTTCGACACCCCACGATTGATGCGCTCGCTTTCCTGGGCTCGTTATATGAACGTGCCAGCAAACCGATATCTTGATGGGAGTATCGCTCTCACCCTTGCTTTCTGGCTGAACCTCGTTCGAGAGCAACTGCCACACCTGACCAACTACATGCGTATCGCTGATCCGAATGAGTCCCGCAATTAATGGCTCGCTTGCTATCTATGGGTTCACGATGTATCGGTTGCTCGACTAGCGCTGTACCAGATAGCTGATACTCTCACGATATTTTACAGTGAGTCAGCAGAATCCAGTGATCAATATTGGCGATAGTAGAATATAATTCGCATGGAGAGATATTCACGCTATGATTTGGTAGCAGATATAAACCCTGTTCACGAAGGCGAATGACGGTTTGATTTAAATCCATGCTCTAAATATCTGGATGTATTCCTGATTCTATACATATAAGGTGTGGGTGTATCAAAAGACCCACATCAATGAGGATTGTCGGCATGATTGGACGGTTGCGGACGAGTATAGTATCATCTCATTTTAGTTTTTTGAAGAACCGAGTCAATAACTTTGACGCTAATTAGGTTCGTAGTCATCTTTTGGAATGATTCTAGCAGGATTGTACAAATCGACCATTCATCAGCTTCATGCTGCGAGAACTATCCTGGGAGATGGTTACCAGTTCGGGTAGCGTTCAAAGTACTAAGTCGGAACTTCAAGAAGCCAAAATATACGGTTCAATGCTCCATAGGAAGATCCCATCCCCAAAAAGAATGCTTGCCATTCATCGTAGATAAGTGAGGAGATCAAAATTGTACAGAAACACTTCGAAGCTCTTTACGATGGTGAATGCCCTCGGGTTGAAATCGAAATCCACCGGTTGCCTCCATGTTCCTTTCTGCAGATGAGCTCGATTAGAACTTGATGTGCACTCAAAAGTCGAAAAAAACTCCATGATTTCCGTCCTACTGTGAACATCACATCAGATAATAAGTATTTCTCAAAGTATGTTGACCATAACAATGTCATGAATGCACTTTGGACACTTCAGACCGATTAGCAGTTTAAGTGCTCTGTTCGACGTTCAAGGTTCTTGCGCTGCGATGAATAATGGATTTGATCACATCAAATTATGTAATTAACCCTTCCCAATCAGGTTTTTAAGAGAATTATAGCACCCACACTGCTCTTATGGAAATTTTTGAAGTTATTAGAGAGACCATAGATGAAGGAAAGTTTACTCGTCCTCGACAAATCAGGAGCATATAGCTTCTTTGATTCAGCGCGAATGGATTAGGTCATTCCTGGCAGACCGAACCGAAATCGTTGGATTATTTAATCGAGTCCACCCTGCCTCTCTAACTCGTGATGCAGGTGTTCCTCAAAGCTAGTCCACCTTTTCATCCCATTCTCGCCAAAGATGCTGTTTTGGTTCATCGACATTCTATTCCGCATCTTTATGCAGTGGTTCCGATTACGATACCTCGCCAAAATGCTGTATGGAATGGATGTCTCTAAGTGAAGGGAGAGGTTCAAGAAATAGAGTACTGCGATACCATCGAGTTTTTGAATGTGATACTATATACCACCGTTATGCGTTAGAGGCAAGAAGGTCATTGACAGCATCCTCAGAATCTCAAAAAATCGTATCTTCAAATCTCAACCTCTTTTTGGTTTTGAGTAAAACATCCCCGTTCATCCTTAAAATGATCAGTCATCGATTCTCTATCGATTTTGTGGACACTTATGATACCTAGTTGAGAGAAATCATAATTTCTCAGAACCCCGGAAGGCTGAACGCTTCTGCAGTTGCGAACATTTTTGCTTTTGCCGACAGTATAGTTGTTTTGTTATGTAAAATTAGTGCACAGCCATGTCGTAAAACTGTTTTGCAGTCTCAAGTTAACTTCGTGAATCTGGTGACCCTACAGCCAAAAGGACAAGGCTTCAATTGATTGAGAATCTTGTATTCCTCCATCTTGTATACACTCAAAGTCTTTCTTGAAACCGGCCCAGTTTTCCATTTCCATGTATGGAATGTACTTCACGTACCCTCGACTACACTATACAATCACCGGATAACCCATCTGCACAGATTTCATATCTTGTTTCGCTCAAAATTGACGTGCGCAATGCAAAAATCAGCATAGAAACACAGCGGATTTTGTTTTGGGCAACAAAAGCGCTGTGAAATTAGCAACTGAGGAGGATTTTTACCAGTTTCCACACATGGGATCTGTGCAGATAGGTTGCCCGGTAACTGTACCTCGAGCCCAAAGTTGGATAAACATCTATTCTATTCCGTTCTATCTAATTCTAAGCTGGTGGTAGGACATTGAATGTCCCAGTCTCTCATTCATCTCGGAGAGTCATGTCTTTTCAGATAAGCCGATATAAAGCTTCGACCTGATTTTGCAACTTTCCATGTGAGCATGCAAGCACACAACTATGGATAAATACGAGGACAGGGCGTGATGTGAGCTACTCCTGAGTGCATCAGCGTGATAAGCGGCATCGTATAAGCTCGTCAAAGTTTTAGAGCCCGGGGGCCAATCACCCCAAAATCGCAAATTCCATAATCGAGTTGATTGCCGAGCTATTAATCCGCGTGAGGTGTCGAGAAAATTCCGTCGTGGACGAGGATTGGCTAGCTTTAGGCTATCCCTTTGGGCACCTCATGCGTCGCTACGCTAATTTCCGAGAGTGGATAATTAGCGCGAACACGTACGATCTCGTTTCCAGCGCAAAAATAACGCGCATCAATTGCTTCGGCCGAATTTTCGGCCTCGACAACAAGCCAGAGAGACATGAAATCGGTGCAAAGAGGGGGGGAAACGAGAGGAGCTATCTCTTCCGCGTTGGTGACAATTCGCGGCTCTCGTCGCTTTGCAATTTGCGCCAAGCTCTCCACTAGGTTGCCACCCCGCACACCGCAACTACTTTACGATCAGCCGTAATTCAGTTGGCTCGGGCGAGGAGAGCCCTCGTCGTGTTCGGTTAAGATGTAGTGGTGTACAGATCCACAGACAGAGGACGAGACTGTACGTGTGGAGGTTCGAGAGAGATATCCAAGAGAAAGGATCCTCCAAACTAGACCGATATGGAGAGTTGTCTCGACAAGTACAATTGCCGGCTGTACATCCCTAAATCCGAGGATGGGGCGAAGCGACATCCGCTCGTTATCTATGCATGTGAGTATCTCTCGGTCCATTTGCTCTCGTTCCACAGCGCTGTCAGACTTACCAAGCTAGTGCTCGACTAAATCCCGAAGATATATGCACGGGATCGTGGCTGACTCGCCGTTCTGAGTCCGTTCGTCATCGGACTCCACCACATCTTCCTATACATGCATATGCGAAGGATAACTGGATCGAACGCTTTCAATCATCCCGGTGTGAGCTATTCCAAAATTGAGCTCCACAAGGCGTTTCGCACCCAATAGACTTGCAAATTATCGTGGAAGCCTCTCATTTCCATGATGTCCGTCTCGGAGCTCCACTGCTCGCAGATGCTTGAAATTATGCGTAGGTCACGTAGCGCGACCGCAAATGTATTCAGCGCACATTCTTGGACTCTTCCTCTTGGTCTGCTCAAGGGAATTCTGAGAGTGCCAATTGATCCCGCTCTCTCGCGCAAGTGAACGACAAAGCGGTGGCGGCTCGAGCGTTATTGTTAATTGAGTCATTCGTCCGCGCAATCGATCTGGATACCAGCGTAGCTATCTGCAATTATACCTCTCTATTGGAGCTCCAATGTCGAGAATACACGCGCTACTGCAACAGATATAATTTTTCGACGTTGCTGCTGCATGGATTTGACACGACAACAGCCCAGCACAGGTCATCCCAGTACCAATTGATTTTTTGCAATGAGCGGTTCTGCTCACCGCAAAGCAGAGTGGCAATCAAATTGCTCCAGTTAAGATTTTCGTTCGGTAGAGCTATTGACGCTTTCCTGCAGCGTGTATCTCAACGCTTCTATGAGATTGGATGTTACAAAGCACTCTGACATTCCACAGATATGAGATCAATTCCCATTCTTGACTTGGTCTTTCGCGAAATTGTAAGCGTATAGTTTGACGAAACGAAAGTTCGATGGGTCTCATGCGTAACATCTCTCCCTTGGTAGTCCTGCGTGACATCGACAAAGCTTGCCCCAAACAGAATCCATATCATGCGTGAATGAATTCCATACTGGATACATGCTCCACTCAGACGCCTCATCTATCGGAGGATTCATTGTCGTACAATTCCTACGTGTTAAGCCGTATTAGGTGTTGGAGGACTGAAGACGTCAGATTGTAAAAATGAAGTCAGCCAAGGCAAATTTCTGGATCACACTTTTCCTATTAGATTTGAAAGCCCAAAATACTTGAAGAATTGCACTGTAGAGAGAGGATTGGGATGAAGAGGATTGAGACGCATGGAAAAGACAAAGGAATATTAACATCAAAATCAGGAGAGAGAAATATACAAATGAGAATTTTCTAATTAGACCAAGTCCGGCTGAAGAGGAATGAATTTTCCACCACTTTGACAAATTGATCAGCATATTATGGTCCGACTCAGAGGGCCCTCCTTCGCTCACAATTGATGGGTAAGTTCTGCTCGCGAATGATCATTATTATTCGATATTATTACCCTTATCAAAATAACCTCTACAAATATTCAGTTCTACCGGAAGGGTCTTTGGGTACAGTCTACCCCATGTGTCATCAAATTGAAGAAGACTTGAGGGTGGACCAAGATCCATAATTCGTCAACTGATCCAATTTCAATTTCCCAAGAGTATATTTTAGTAATGGTAAATCACAGACTGGTAAGTCCACTTCCACCTCAGTGACTCGTGATGTACACTTCCACTGTGAACCAGTCTTTGGCACTCATGGCACATGCATTATTCAGCATAACAAAAACACAATTCCCGATATCTCGACTGTCGCAGAGCTACATACGAGCGAGATAAATGAAATAAACCGAATTCTCACTCTGCTTGATAACCTTGTCGTGCATACATCAAAGGAGAGAGACTCAACATTTTGGAGACGGAGTATGTTAGCCCAGATGTGATTGCGAGATGCGAAACGAGTTCCGAGCACCATAGAATATTCGTCGAGACTCCGGAATCTGCATCGAGTGCAAAATCTTTTGATGTACTGTTTCACTTTGTGCGTTATTTCCCTCTGGGGTTTGATGTGGTGATACCCGAGGCAGTACTGCGGAGGGAGGAAGAGTAAATCACGAGTGGGGTTGCACTACATACGTATGCATGTTGTGTGTCGAGAGCCTTTGCCAAGCTCCGAGAGATATAAAGAGAAAGGTAGACAGAAACCTGTTATCTACATTTTACGCTGCTGCGCTGTAGGATGCCTGAAAGCTCATCTCTACCACCGCTACAGTCAACCAAATTTTTCCGGGACGCATTAGCACCTTGGACATTAAGCATGTTTTATCGCACGTAACACCTTATTCGATTAGCATGTCGACCCTCGTTGCATTGCTCCTACCTCGTCCGGCTCTCATTCCAGGCGCCTGCTTCGTTCATTGCTTATGCACACTCGGGAGAACCGCTCTCGTTGATAGCATGGAAGATGTGGAAATCGTCGCTGCTAGTCCGAGATAGGATTATTTCGGCTATTTGTAAGCTCTTTTCACGCTCGTAGCACTAGGTTTTCGTCAATAATATCAACAGAATCCCTGCATTGATGTCATTGTCCAACGTAGTTGCGAGGAATATCATCACACTATGCCAACAGATTCTCTCTGCCGAGGTCTCTGCTATTCTCTCTCAACATTAATCAGCTAACATGGACGGATTCTAACTGATATTGAGTCAATCCCAGTGATTTTTCGCGAAATTTGACCGAAAATCGAGTAGATTAGATTTTCTCTCAGAGTCTGTCCATGTGAGCTAATTTATGTTGAGAGCTGACTGCATCTATACGTATGTTTCTCATTCCGACCTTTATTGGAGATCGAACATCTTCCAATGATGATCAGATGTCATAGTTTCGAATACGATAATACGTTGGCACTCGAGTGTTCCTGAGCTTGACCTGCACGAACAAGGATAGGGTTTGACCTCCGGGAGCCCAATCTTGCTGGAAATTCTTCTACAGTCTTCCCTCGTTAACACGAATGTGAAGGAGTAAGAAATTGTTCGTGTTATATAGGTTTTTGTGTTAAGCAGGGGACACGAATGTGAAGGAGTAAGAAATTGTTCGTGTTATATAGGTTTTTGTGTTAAGCAGGGGTCGGGTCCCCTCTGTAATACGAAATAATTCGTGTTAACCAAAAATGCTGATAACGCGAACTAATCCTCGTTAAAAATCAGAGAACAGCATTGCTTTGCTGCGTTATTCGGGAAAATTCATTCAAATACTCAATTATGTCCTAGTAATTCGTAAGAGGCTTCTCTATCATTCATTGATACAAATACAGATTAATTTAAATGAATACTCATAAACAAAATCACTCATGAACAGAATTAACCAGAGAATGAATTACTCAGATCCCTTATTCACGAGGAAATCATCTAAAGTTTTTTGAAGATTGGAGCTTCGTCCAAATTGAACTTATCTCGGCCTCCAAATTTT
>JAPYYZ010004489.1:0-14845 GCA_030522705.1 Eretmocerus eremicus
ACCCAGTCCATTACACACTAATACATCAAGTATCATGGCATCCCACCAGCACTCAGCAAAATTTGGCAACAGATGAGCAAATGCTATTTCTGTTATTTCCCACATCACACTTATGGCCCACAGGATTCCTAAATGACGTATCAGAATAGCTTTGAATGTCCATCCAAGAAAATGAGCTAACGCAAAAACATCCATATGATTCCAAATCTTCTCGACATTGATATCTGAACAATTGACTCCATATTCTTTGTCCATGTCGATGTGGAAAGAGGCTAATCTAGGATCAATCCAAACAAATATCTTTCGTGCTGTTTCATAATTCTGGAACAGCATGAACAACAGGAATGTTTCATACAGCACACTGGCTCCGAATACTATTCGCCAGACAGCTGGATGAGGACGAGTGAAAGGTCCATTGGGAAATGTCAGAATTGAGATTATGAGGAAGAAGAAAACTATGCATAGTAGTCCTGCTTTCAAATTGTCTTCTGTGTTGGAACAATCCCTACAGGAAAAAAATTGATGAGTTGATTTTTTCATCAAGATCAGTTATAATAGTTTGAATTCACTATTTTATATCATACATAGTAGTAAATTACTGAAACTGAGACTTTTTTGACCATCTAGAACAGTTAGACACGAAACATAAGTAAAAAAATGTAAATACTTGAATTAATATGGACTTCAAGAGGAAAACCAGAGATGTTGGATGTGAACAGAATTTCATGTTCACAAGCATAAGTTGTTCGGATACAAAAAATGTGACGCTTTTGAAGAAGATTCTTCACAATCATGTTCAAATAACTGCTAGCAACAAATAAGTTTGAAAATTTTGATGTAGTCTCACCTCACAAAAGCAAAGTAGACAATAGCACATATCATAATCAGCAGTAAAGTGATAGTGTGAGGCTTGTAGAAGAACTCTATGGAGATATCCTCAACAGGCCTTTCATTGATGTTGGGAAATGTGTCTGTGTCAGAACGATGCCTCTGGCGCTCTGCTCCATAACAGTCTAGAAGACTATGCTCATCTTCATATTTTGAGCAAGTAGACTTTCTGCTCCGTGGCCTTTCTTCGCCGCTACTGGACATTTTTGAGGCTTGCTTTGATCTTCAACAGTTGATAAACTGGAATACAAACACAATGGTGAGAACTCATTGCTGTATACACTATTCTTGGGTCCAGGTGCTTCAGATGGAAATGCCGAGGGAAATGCACTACTTTGAAGACAAAAACCTTTGGTTTGATTTGATAATAGCCCCCAACTCTTTTGGTCACCTTGAATTCTTGCGACATGTGTACCACAAATTCAGAACTGAGGCGACAAAGCTTGGACTCAAAGTACATTCCTCTTCAAAACTTACAAGCACACTTCTTGCGAATCGCCGAGAGAAGTTTCAGGTCTCAAGAGCACGTACAAAGCGCTCCATTGTGTCGAAGCTTGACGAAAAACAAAGAGCCTGATTCGGAACCCCCGCAAGGCTGATGCGAAAGCAATATGATGCTGGGAGAAAATCACACCGCACGGGTGATGCAGCTGTTTCAGCGATCACAGAATACGAAAAAATTTGTAGATATGCAGGCCCTTACGCGAGGGGATGTTGCCCAAGCAACGCGAAACCATGTCAGCGAGGTTGTATAACTAAAGTCACCCACGAGGCGATCGGAAAAAGAAAACGCGGCCGCACTAGCGGCTGCTCTATTATTGTTGTCCGCTCGTTTGAGCTGCACATGTCCTCGTATCGCGCGCGAGTCGCCGGAATGCGATGTGCAAAATGTGCAACGAGCACGTTTATCGTTTGTTTGAAAATGAGAAGCTCGTCGAGTGCTCACCTGATTATCGGAAACACGGAGACATTGGGGTAACTGTTGATATCTGTACACGTCGAGTGACTAATTACATTAGGCCATTACATTATGTGCTGGTAAACTCCCTCACACTTCCTATGTCACTCGCGAACTGCACTTTTTCGCACGCCGCTTGCACATTCGATCTGGTCTGCATCAAGAGGTTACGGAGCCCGCATTGCACCGGTGTTTTTGTCGCTGTGCGCAGCGCGCAGGCCCGAGTTTTTTTGGTCCAGCCGATAGGTATTGGTTTTTTTTTCTCCATCTCTAAGGGAGAAGGGTTTCCCACTCGCTTATTATCCTCCTATCATTATCGAAGACTCAACCCTTATCGTAATACCAAAAAAATACCTTGGCACCGAAATTGTCAGGTATAAAATCACGAATGGAAAAAGCGTCGCAATAAAAGACACTATTCCAGATTTGTGCGTTTGTAATCAACACTGCAGCTACCTCTCAATTTTCCATAATTTATTAATGAGCATGCGTGACTCACTATTACACACAATTCAACTGTCTCGACTTTCATAAATAGCTGGCTTCGTTCATTTTCGTTGGGATAAAGTATAATCACTTTCGATGGGACGGGTTGGATTATAAATAATTGATAAACATTCATAACGCGTGGATCGCATTTATTGAACAAAAGAAAACCAGAAGCATGTCTACCGGAAACATCGGAATAAACTCAACATTTTGCATTGTCTTACACGGATCTTCTGATCACTTTGAGACTTCTGAGTTTCAGTAGATGAAGACAGTTTGGTCAGACGCGCGTGAATACAATTTAGGATCAATAAAGATCTTGGAGGACAGTCGTTATAATTATTGTTCCCACTAATTTCGAAATTTCGAGATGATTCGCGAATTATATAAAATCTTAATTAATTCTCTCTTTGCTCAATATTCTTGAGACGCGTAACCGTACTCAAAATAAGAAAATAACTACTTGCATTTTGAGTGAAAGCGGATACAAAATATGCAATGTCAATTCAATAGGAAATTCGAATTGCACATAGGTATGTATATTTGTTTGCGCGGGCGTCTCGATCTCTTCAAATCTCCAATCAGGATTTGCGAGCTCGGTAAAATTCGCAAGAATATCAGCTTTGCACAATCAACAACAGATGGAGCTGAATTAACGCAATTTTTGCTTCGACTTTCCCATCTCTTTCTGTGTTGCGTAATCATTTTTTTTTTATATAACCCGAGAATGTAAAGAGCCTCGGCCATTCGACTGTCATCGTTCGAGAGAAGCAGACCCAAGCGGATGAAGAGCTATAGGCCGGCTGATGCGGACGAGTTATACCGAGTTATAAAGTGGAGTTGTGCAGTGGAGAACGTTAACAAGTAATATGATTATGCTTCTATTTTTTACAGCATTAAGATACAGTGTTCCGTATAGTAAAACCATGTCCCCGTCTCCGCCTCTTATGCTTCTGTACGAGGTACCTTGGAAGTACAGCCCATATGAGTTGGGTGTGGCACCTCAGAAATCCAAAGAACCATCCCTGACAAATTTGAGCCCGGAATAGTGGAGATAATGTTGCATCTCGATCGATTCTTGGCCTTAGAAAGCAGAGGAAGCTCGATAGAGAGGTGAAAAAAGACTAGTACGACGATGAAGACAGAAATTAGCTGAATAGGGCAACGCCCATTTCCACGCCGAGTTGAATGGTTACCCTGATATAAATGATCTATTCCTAGACCGATTTATGTTAAAATGCATCTTGATCATCGGAAATAGTCGCGTGGTCGCGATATCATCGCTTCTCACTCGCGATCATGAGAGCCCGGTGAACAGGTGGTTCCTCCAGAATCCCGAACCCAGAACCAATGTGAAGGTTATCTAATGGTCCGAGCTGTCCGTGCTGATGACTCATCGGAGTGCACACAGGATTGTTTTGCGATTCCGGGTCCCGCAGTCCCATTCCCACGATCACTTCGCATATGGGCTATGATAATCGTGTAGTTTCGGTTCCGTTCCTCAAAGCCAGTCTCATATTTTTCAACATAATATAAGTGATGGAAAAGGATCATGAGCGAGACTGACATCCTCGCAGGCACACACTGTGAAACGAAATCCTTAAGAGTCAGATCGCTCGAATAAATCAATCGACCATTCTCACTGGGTTGACTCTGTGTAGCATTTGAAAAAGCGGGATGGGCGAGGCAACGAGCGAGGCAAGGCGAGGAAAGATCGAGAAAGGAATGAAGGACGATCTTGAAGCATAGAGGTAATACACCTCTATGTCTTGAAGACGATATAGAAATGGCAGAGAGCTATAGCGAAGAGGGAGAGAAAAAGGGAAAGGTGAGGGACGAATAGGAATCTTCCTCATCCGAAGATGATTCCTATAATTCGCCTCGGATAGCTGGCGCATGGCGGCGTGTGAGAGTTGCGAGGCAATAACGATGAAGTCGAGTTCGATTACGCGTTTGTGGGAGCTCTGGCGTGACGTTTTCGACAAGTCAGTGCCGGTAGATTCGGCTGCACTCTCAGCTCCTAGACAGACAGACTTTGCCCATAAAAATTAGTGATCCCAAGGTGAATCCTTCAACAGGTGATCAAGCTTACGTTATTGTTTCAAGGCCTGATTTCATACGAGACCTCTATCAGTGTTTATTCAAGAATTCTACAGCATTTTTGGAGATGAGTACAAAATTGGCTGGATAGGAGATAGAACTGATAAGAGTGCTGGGGGATATCACGTCTATTTCGAACGAAATTTCGGAAAAAAGACGGAGAGCTACGATACGAAAGGATGATCGTTCAATCTGTGATAACCATCTTCCCGCTATGAAGGGCCCGTAAAATGAAATCAAAAATCTTAAATCACCCAACAAAGTATAATATTAATTATATCGCGAGAACAGGATCCAATATCGCAAAAAATCACGTATCACGACCGAATATGGCACTGCGTTATTAAATGAGTCCCTATAATTCACCATTGCTAGGCTTGTCAGTTTTTCATAATTTCTTGCGAGCACTGATCACAGTGATCGATGATTAAAAGTCGCTTAATATCAATCCTACAAGTTGTAAAGCGTAGATTGTATTTTTGAAATCTGTAACAATTCAAAACTCTACCAAATCATCCAAAAATATATATTAAAGCAAGGCTGAAGGAATCTCGAGGGTATTACATTTATAAAATCATTCTGAATTAAAGGGACTTTGGATTTGGAGAATCTGGAGCGAGATCTGGAGTCTATTCCATTAGTTATCAATAACTTGCGTGAACAGACCAGTCCTTCCTCTCTCCTTCCATTATCTTTTTAATACGCATTTTCCTCTTTGCGAACGCAAGCGCGTGGTCCCACATTTTATATACGGTTGAATTACTTCGATCTTTTCGTAATACATTGATTGCATTGATGTTTATCTGTTTCAGGACCTTTTGGATAATCCGTCAGGAGTAATCCAGAGCTTCATCTATCAGAATATAAAGATCAAGAGAATCATCTGAAGAAATACAAAGATTTATTTGAATTTCTTCGAGCTTCTTCAAAAATCAACTTAGAGCTATGGACAATATACTACAGCCTTGCGACAATCAACTTTTGGATGGTCTACCATCAAGTAGTGGTAAATCAAAAATATTGGCACGCTTTTCTCAAGAAATAATAACCAATCCTTCGCAAAAAATTTCGGAAAGTTCAAATCACGATTTTTTAAACTAAAACCAAACTTTTGGAATTATAAATTTTACAGTAGAATTCTCCTTTGACAAATAAATATCGATAACTTATCCATGTCTCATTTTCTGATGGGCGATTATATCAATTTTGAGAATATTCATAAAATTTTCGATTACTGAATTGTAGACACCCTGACGGAAATTGGGGAAACTAGCGTCAAAGATTCCAAGAAACGAAGGATTTCAAGTTCAAAGATCCAGCTAGGGCGAAAGAAGAAGCTGTATCGTGGCTTGAAGCGAAAATTGTGCAATATTCTTCCAGCAGTTTTTAAGAAAGACATAGACCGAGGAGACTACATATACAATTGTGAGTAAAATTGCGACATAAAGTTTGATATCTTCGTTCGATGATTGCTTCGTTACCATCTATATCTACGAACATATTCGTGTAAAATTCCATAACAAAGTCCTCATGAGGAATACATCGCAAGAATGTCGAAGGTTCCATGAACAATTCCTTCTCTCGTTCGACATTTCACATAATTTTATTGGGTATAAATTATTTCGTAGCTCATACATTCAATCAAACTCTAAATAAAATACTCAGAAAAAGACAACTTGAATCAGACTTTGATATCTTGTAGAAAAAATACCAAGGTTTTGAAAAATGTTTGTACCAAACACTGACCAAGAAAATTCTTAATTAGATTTTTTCTATTGCAGTGTTCTGTGATATCATCCGTATGAGCAATTTGATTGACTCTTGCAGCGACTTTAATGGAGTGGATTTCTTGATCACAGAGCAAAGAATCAAATGCATGCTGAGCAACTTTTTTAGCATCAGAAAAATGACAATGGCTGAGGAAAACATTGTCATAAACGGAAGGTATGATTCTATACTTGTCAGTATTTCAAACGAGAAATACAGAATTATTCGATATCACGGTATACGACCGTGTTTGATATGCATACGCTTTGCATTCTCTGAGCAACTTCTTCGTAACATAAGCATTCACAATGCTTTATATCTTAAATTGTGAGGAAGCGTGGATTCCCATTGATTGGTACAATTAAAATTTTTAATTCAAACCATGAAAATTATCAAACGATTCTTGGCCGTGAGGAATTTTTAAAAAATGACGAAGTTCGCTCGAACATTTGAAGATTCGAATGAGTGATTCTATTACCACAAATATCAGGATAATGATTTCTTGTGGAACATCGAGTGAAGGGGCTTTTTTGTTTCACTAACATTTCGCCCGTCATATATTCACGGACCTGATTATGAAGGGCGAAACGTTGGTGGAATAAAAATCCCCTTTTCTCGATACTCCACAAGAAATCATCATTCGAAAATCTCTAATCTTCGAGCACAAGAAACCTCCACCAATAGTAATCCTTTGAACATTGCATTCCAGGTTTTTAACACACTATTTGTCACCGTACAGTGATCAGTTCCACGAAATTTCATTAATCGGAGCTGGAGGGTACGGACAAGTGTATAAAGCTCGCCACATCCTTGACGAGATGGAGTACGCGATGAAGAAAATTTATATAAAGGCACGAAAAATAAAAAAAATAGAAAAGAGCTTGGAAGAAGTGAAAATATTAGCAAAACTCTATCACCCCAATGTTGTTAATTACAAACAAGCATGGATAGAATCGGTGATCATGAGTGATGATGACCCTCGTGAAGAGTTCATGACAAGTTCGTCAAGCGAATCTAATTCCAACTATCTATCCACGATCGACCACGACTTTCAATTCTTCAGGATAATAAGTAACAAGACCAGTGAAATAGCCTACGACGAGTTCGGAAAAGAAAATAGTCAACAGTCGTCAGAAAACAAAGTGAGTAACAATAATCAAATGTTTACTACTCGGGGACAGAAGTACGTGCTTCTCTCCCGTTCCGACGAGTGGGACCCACATCACGTACTTTCTTCCCTTCGTCGTAAAAAGTATAATACGCTTCTAGGAAGTGAAGAGGACCACCCCCTCTCGGGTTCTTATCACTCTTGGCTTCGCCTCAAGCGATAATATTCACCCGAGAGGGAGCCTCTGTCACTTCCCAGGTGCGGAATCTACTATTGTTATAAAAAAAATAGGTATCACAAAAAGCAATGCTCTTATTAATCAATAACTCAAAAAGTTAGGAAAAGAGACTGAGTATTTCCCGATAACTACTTATCAAAGGTTGTCCCTACATATAAAGTTGATCGACTCATTCCTAGAGAGATGCTCTCCTAAGGAGAATTTCGAAGGATTCGCGCTTCTCGAATAAGCCACGGAATGAAATGTTTTTGACTGCGATCGTGAATTATTGCGATTTCTTAAAGTCATTTGAACTACAAAAATTGAGGTCTCAGGTGGGTTGATTATCCCGAGGATTATTCCTTTCAAGATGAGTGCCTTTCGATAAATCCACTATAACTTCCATACAGCTGCGAGAAGAAATCTGGAACAATTCTAAAGAATAATCGAAAACACCCGAGAATTGAGTTATGATAGACATCAGTCAAAAATCTAATTCGACGCGCTTCTCAGGCTCGATGTGGCCCAGCCGGCTGGTTTGGATCTGTTTTCATTCAAATAGCAAAGGAGATATGAAAAAAAATCAAAATCTCGCACGGGGCCGTTTTTTCAAAGTCCAAAAATTGATTTTTCCATTATAATCCCACCTTTTTTTGGTTTTTCGGTTGAAATCGCGATAATTTCTGACTCGAGCGTAATTTCAATTCCCTGAGATTCTGTATGTGGTTATTTTGATGGCAATCGGAATGGCTATCCCAGAAAGAAATTGAAAATATGATAATCAATCTTCTCATATGGGTATCCGTGCCGATATCACGATGAGCTCGAGGGACAATCATGCGACGGATCTTCCATATTTAAGGAAATTCATCAAATTCTCTTGATTCGAGCCGTTTCATGGCGCGATCTTTTTTTCCTGGTCCTCTTAAACTCTTCCCGAAATTGGATTGTAGCGTCATAGACGGCCATTGCCAACAAAATGACTACATAGAGAATCGCAGGGAACTGAAATTACTCTCGTGTCAGAAATTATCGCGATCTTAACCGAAAATCCAAAAAACATTGGGATATAAATATATGTACATAATATATGATTATCATGGAAAAATCGTGTTTTGGACTTCAAAAACACCGGCTCCGCAACGTAGGGGATTTTAATTCTTTTTTGTAACATTTTTTTTTAGTTAAATAAGAACAGATCCAACAAAAACCATCCGAGTGGTAGATATTTTTACTTTTAAACATTTAAGCCACATCGTGAGGAGTACGGAATATGAAATTAATTGGAACCCTCTCGTGCTGAAAGGGTTATTACGACCTCTGAATTAGACACAATTGTGAATTTTCCGAGAGCATCGACTCCATCTTCGGAGCGCTTCTTGAGACCACTTTCACCTAATGATGCATTCGCTTGAATATCAAAGGCTACTTTGAAAGCGATATACTACCACTGTATGTGTATAATTAGTGCAATGACTGAGTGAAGCAATAACTTGCAATTCATGAGTGGAGCACTTTTCAAAGTATAAATCACGCAAACAGAGTTTTAGTTCAATCTATTGTTGAGCTTTGTTCGTATACGTTAGGCAAAGTATCTTTTGCTTACTCTGTCTGCCATATCGGCTTAGAGCTACGTTCGTTGTAACATATCCGAAAATGCATAAGATTTCCACGTGTCCCTTCGAATTCCTACACTTTCCGGAGAAATTGATCGCATTATTCAAAAAACCAGAGGCAACTCAAAGTATAAGTAAACAGTGATTTTTTCGTTGAGATTCCATAATTCCAAAAAATGCGAGAGCCATGAAGAAATAATCATAAATCATTTCATGGTAGTTATTTGAGTCCTCGTTCGATTTTTACTAATATATCATGACTTGCAGGTTGATCCGTCAGTAATCCTCTACATACAAATGAGCTTGGCCGAAAAAAATTTACGCGAGTGGATGGATGGTAGAGCCGGCGACACACCATCCCTGGTTATTAAAGAAATTTTTGTGCAAGTACTACGTGGATTGGATTATATCCACAGCATGAACGTTATCCACCATGATATCAATGTAAGTTTCTAGAAACATCAAAAGTAACAAATTTGACTCAATTGCGAACTCTTTGATTTTCAGCCAAAAAATATTTTCATTTCAAAAAAAATGGGCGACTTATCCGTTCAACTTGGTGACTTCGGATTGGCTTGTTTTCCAAGAAAAATTTCTCATAGTCAAGAATTTGGAACAGCCTGCTACATAGCTCCGGAACAAGCCAACGGGGAATGCGATTTCAAGGTATTGTCATATTTTTAGTTGTGATTATTGAGCTCACATATTATTCATTTCCTGTCATTTGATTTCAGAGCGACCTTTACAGTTTTGGTATAGTATTATTTGAGTTGCTGTATCCCATGCACTCAGTTATGGAGCTAACTATTGAAACAAATAAAATAAAAATAGGACGATTTCCAGAACAAGTTAGGCGGATGTATCCAGAATGGGTAAGTAACTTCGGCTCCCCTCATACTAAGTATAAGATCAAATCATCATTTTGGTAGAAGCATTTTTGGACGAATAAATAAGTGCGAACCACCAAAACGTCTCGACGGAAACGATCAGGACGTGTCGAGAAACATTTCACAATGAACATGTTTCTCGACATGTTTTGATCTTCCCCGTGAAAAAAGAGCGGTGCACTATCATGTACGACAGTGTACCGCATACCATACCGCTATACATGATAGTGTACAGAATTTGGGAGTGCACTCTCATACTACCTCATACTACCTCGTATATACTACCCCATATATCCTCATGTGCTAGAAAATGACCGAGGGAAGTTCTATAGAACATGGATGTTTAAAATTTTTTGCCAAGTGAAGATGACTCTCACGAGAATGTAAGAGTCATGTAAGAGTCATCTTCATTCGACAAGAAAGTTGATATTTTCATGCTGCATCAACTTCCCTTGGTCAATTTCGAGCAAATGAGGATGTAGTAGTATGAGGTAGTATGAGCGTGTACCCCCAAATCTTGTACATTATAATGTATGATAGTGTACACGAGTCGCAAAATCCAAATTTTTCAAAACTAACATCTCTAAAATCTGAATTCTTCGGAGTTAAATTTTATCCCCACATCTTGAAATCTCGGAAACATTATTAAAAGTGAGCTCTCAACGTAAACATGTTTTTCTTTTCTCATAGGTTAAAATAGTTACAAGTTTAGTGAGAGAAAATCCAGCAGAGAGACCATCTGCAAGAGAATTATTAGAAAAACTTGAAAATGACAAAGATTTTCAGATAGCTAAATTGCAAAGTGAAGTAGAGCGCTTACAGGATGAAAATGCAATGTTGCGTATGCACTTGTGCAAGAAAGTAGGATGATTTATTACGAGCCTCTTGAGAAAGAAAAAAAAAGAAGATTATAACTACAACAATGTGATCAGAAGAGAGCGATGATCGTACGAAAATGAGCATTGATATGAATCAAAGAATGATCTTTTGAGCGTGACAGTAAACGACCATCAACAGCTTCTATGATGGAGGATCCTCCAACGGAAGACCCATCCACGATGGATGAGTATCAATTCAATTTTCCCTGTAATTTTTTACTATGACGACAGATGAGAATGCGGACCGATTCTTGACTTTAATGATTTGAAAATCCTTCGAATTTCGATTAAATACTTGAACCAAGGATAAGAGTACTCAAGAATAATGAAACGTGCGAATAATATATTTCGCATCAGTTACACAAGAATTGATCCAAACGCCAAAGTAAATGCAACATTTTTTGATTTCGAGTTGATTTTGCGGGAAGAACTTTCAAATTATCTTTGATACTGACGCCCATTTCCACCGACGAATGAACGTTTCGCAAGTTGCTATACCGTAAGCACTCTGCAAAATTTTGTCCAGGAATAACTTTAAATCAGTTTTCTCAAAAATCTGTACTGCGCAGATTGAAAACCTCGCAAGCACCTTATGTCAAAGTAATAAGAATCTCTCGACTGAAATTTTACGCTGCGGCTTTGATTTGTGGAGCTTGAAATCATTCATCGATGGACTGAATGATAACTATCTTGCGACATCTGTAAAATTATTGTCTGAAGTCTCCGAAATTGACCTGCGAGTTTCGCGCAGCCACCAGACTATTTTCCAATTTCTTTGTAAATCCAATAGTGACCTAGAGCATCAAAATTTTGCTCGAAGCTAAAGATGTACATGCGCTATGCAATGTTTCCATAGGCAATATTTTGGATCTCTGGTTACGATGATTTCCAGATTCAAAAATGAGTTTATAACACCCGAGATAATCTCCAGAGGAATGTATGCTTGCTCGTAATGTTGAACAAATCAAGGATAAGAACTTGGAATTGCGTAGTCCATGAGGATAGTAATACTTCAAACATCATCTAAAAAGTGTTTTTCGACGACAAGAAGAGAAGGCTCAACATCTTCAAGCCAAACAAAATTTCTTACTTTATCGAGCCCGTGTGTATGAAAAGCCCAAGAAATGCCCTTACAATAAAAAATTGTATACACAAATACACACTTCACGACTTCTCCATTGGTAGAATCGGTATTTTGGGAATCGAATGGAGAATAATTTCAGTTTCCCTTTACACCCACAGAACAAAGTTTCAGCAGTGTATTGTTCTTGGCCATCACAATATGCGGCACCACACTATGTACTGTATGACATGTCCCAATCTCTCCGAGACAGGTTTTTCCTTCCTCAGAAGTTTTCCCTTGTCTCACGGGAATACCAATCCCGGGCAAATGCGGAGAGTATACTCAAATATCCCTTCGGAGAGAAAAACCAGCTTTGAACTGGAATAAAAAGAATCTTTCATATACTGAGAATCAAATCAAAATCATCATAAACTGATAGATATGTCATGTAATTACGAATTTCTGGCATAATGTGTTGTATAAAGACAATTTATCAATAATTAATAAATTTGGCTTCATGTTAAGATTGTGTACTTAATATTGCTCATCTTGTGGCCATTATGGAGTGAATGAGGAGAATGATTCCAATCTCATCATTTATAATTCAACAGTGTAACCATTACAAACTATGTTCAACAAAATTCATGAAAATCAATAAAGTTGTCACGATTCAAGAAAACATCTGTATACTCATTTTTTTGAAACCCATCACAAAATGTCTGATCTCATCAATCCAACCGTAAAGTATTCGTATCTCATTTACTTGAAAAATGGCATAGTCTAATTTGTGGTATCCAGAAGATTCTGTGACGAGATTTGGGCGTTAGGCGACAGTATATTTGAGTGCAAATCTACGTAAAATGCCTCAGCCTTGCGGTAAATTTTTATTCATATTTTTTACATTGAATTATGAGAAAGTAAATTATTACGGTCATCTCAGAATCGTATTCGCGTTTGCAGGACTTAAAATCCGCTTTGAGAGAGTAGTCTCATTCCTTGCACTTTGAGTAAACTTACAAGGAGAGCATCACGTTTGCGGTTCACAGATCTGAACCAAACTCCGGGCATTACCTAGTTTTGATATGAGACGAAGAAACCCCCAAGAGCTAACTCTCATAGGCTTTCTCTCCTGCTACACAGCTATCGAGACCAACATTACCAGTATATCTATATCGATCAATTTCGATGTACAGATATCATTGATCTTATGAATAGCCATAATTGCATCCCAAACGGGAGTGTACATTGATGGATCAAATCCGTCGAACTTCGTTACTTCTCAACAATCAAGATTCTTAAAACTTAGTTCAAGTCTGTGATCCGAACACTTCGAGCTCTCCTAGATACTAAAACTTGGTCTAGAAAAAGTTGACTCAGCTAATCTTATCCTTTTAATCTCAAGATAAAGGATAAGATTCATCCGTATCTTGTTAACTTCAAGATCCTGATACATATTTTAGTTGAGAAATTGAGTTTCGGGCCGGTTCTGTGTGCAAAATAAAAACATTGGTTGGCCCAGAATAAGTTCGTTTCCTATCCTGCCATCCTTCATATTTCCCCAGCAACACCCTGAGAAATCAACACGCTGTAAAAAATCCCAGACCCAAACTTCAATCAACTGGTTAAAGTAGTTTCGGCCCGAGACTTGGTTGAAGTTTCCATATCAACCTGTGGGTGGGCAAGGAATTCAACCAAACAAATGGTTGAAGTTTTCAATCAACCCCTGGTTAAAGTTGTCTTTCAAACAATGGTTAAAATTGAACCGAGCGATCGAAATTCAACCAAGTGAATGAAGTTCAACCGACTGGTCGAACTTCAACTGAATGGTTGAATACACGTCCCAGAAGTTGAGGAATCATTAGACTCTAGGAATCACTATTGAGTCAAAAAAACTCTCAACTTGTGTTAAGCAAACTAAATACAAACTATTGTGAAAACCCTCTGTCGATTGTTCCATTCAAAATGTACAGAGAACTCTTGAAACAACTCAATGATTGTGGACAGTCAGAGCTCAGACGAAGGATAATCTGAACTCACGTTATGGATAGTCCGAATAGGATTATGAATCAGCAACTTGCGTGAGTCGATCTTCCTCCTAGTGACATATCGATGTCAAGATCCGATAGAAAATCCAACCCCTGGGATGAAAATTAAACCACGAGGCTTAAATTTAGTCGCCTAGTTGAAATTCATCGACCTGGTTGAAATTCAAATATCTGGCTAAATTTTTCACTGAACCAGTAGTTGAATGATTGGTTCAACCGCTTGGTTGAATTTTCATCCCGGGGTCGAAATATTTTGGTTGAAAGTCAACTCATTTTTTACGTGGAATCCAAGCTCAAGAAACAACCTCCATCTCATAGATATTCTCATCAAAATTAACTTGTATCGATATTCCGATATCCGAGGGCCATATTTGATAGACAAGACGTGAGAAAGAGCCTTAGTTCATCATTCCGGACTTATAAATATGAAAAAAAAAAAAATTACAACACCCTAAGAAATAACAATGTGATCGTCGAGATAACGATATTTGCGAATGAAAACTTGTGAGATGATTTCAAAAGGGGTTCCTGCCGCGGATCAATCTTTCGGAGTCATATTTTTACTTGCATACAAAATTATCTCGAGCAGGTTGATTATAAATACTAGAAGAGCTCTTTGAGAGGCTTTCGGTGGCAAAATGTTCACGCAATACGTTGTACTAGATAGCAAAAATTGATTTGAGAAACGAGATCATCATTTGACTTACGGAGTGCAAGTTTGCATTCATTTACATGACGAGAAGACTAACATTGGCGTTTCATTGATAGTGAGGGAGTCAATCGTTACACACGACATCTGAACGAACTAATCAATCACAATAGTCATTAA
>JAPYYZ010004490.1:0-11838 GCA_030522705.1 Eretmocerus eremicus
TTTTTCTAAACGTGATTTGGGAATACTGTGTTTTTAGTGTTTCGATCTCCCTCTTCAGAATTTCCATAGCTGACAAGTTCGGTGCCAAGGTATCCAAGCCCACTTGGCGGCACTCGAAACGCGTCGGTGCGAGAGCAGATCGTTTCTTGCCGCATTGGAATTCGAGAGTCGACGGCATCAATGAGAAACTCTCGCACGTGGTCCGATAAAATATCATCGAGTAGAAGATTTGAAATAAATTCTGCGAGTTATATTACATTCCTCTGTTGGCATATTCAATGAAGAACTTAGAGCGAGTTGTAATCGCGAACAACAGCCCTCCCATAGTCATGCATTGTCTTCCAAAATCTCTGATGCCAAGTGTTATGGAGTGCCACAAAAAGTTTTCCTCGTCCCACCTGCAATGGATTTTTTTGTAATTAATTACTCACATAATTGATATTGGAGCAAACGGGATAAATGGAGTAAAAAAAGTACCGTAAGTGATATATTATATGCATGTCTTCTTCACCTTCGTTCTTCACAGCGAGTCCGAAGTCCGCAATTTTTATCTGACCATCTTTGTCGAGAAGAAGGCTCTCAAGTTTCAAATATTATGAGAGTGTAATAGTTAACAAGTGCTGAAATTAGGTATTTCAGCTCCATGTATAAAATCTATTATATTTCGCGAAAAACGCGCGCAACCGACTCAAATGGAAAAAAAGCTCTCCAACAATCTCGTAATTCCATTACAAAACATATAAAGCTGTATCGAATATATAGACGCCCAAACAAGATGAGGAATAGATGAGAATTTGAAATAGTACATTATATACGTACCTAGGGAGTGAAAGAGGCGATAATATTCACCCGAGAGGGTTAGTCCCTCTCGGGTGAATATTATCGCTCGAGGCGAAGCCGAGAGTGATAAGAACCCGAGAGGGGGTGATCCTCTTCACTTCCTAGAAGCGCGTATTATACTTTTTACTAAGAGGGAGAGAAAGTAGGTACGTGTGGGTCCCGCTCGGCGGAGCGGGAGAGAATCACGTACTTTTGTCCCCGTGTGGTAAAAAAATTTATAATCAAATTCGAGTCGAGTTAATCCCTCAATGGCGCATAAGTTTATTCCTGGATTTCACTCTTTCCCAAATAGGTAGCCGCGATTTTCGTCGTTGCGCGGCCGCGGGGAGCACTTCTGTTGTTGTTGTTGATGTGGGAATTTGGGAACTGGGAAGTTTATGAGATGCGCCCCATCGGGCGCCGGAGGCACACGCAACGATGCAACGTGCAACGAACGATCGATCGGCCACGTGCTACCTTGCTGCAAGGCACAAAATTCATCTAGGCGCGCATGATCCGCGAATCTATCTAACGGCCGCGACCGCGACCTTCTTATGACATTCGTGGCCCGTCGATTACCAATCGCGCGGCACTTGTGCATCTCAATCTCGTCGTCGTCGTTGTCTATCCTCGCGCATCGTCGTCTGCAGCAGCTGCAAGTTGACGGACGCCTGACAGCCCGCTGCTGCACTCAACCCGGCCTCCACACACGAAAAATGGCCTTGAACAAGCTCAGCATCGACAAGGTTGACCTCGCCGGCAAGAGGGTACTCATACGGTAAGACGCCAACTCTCGGATTACACGCGTCCCTTACTCGTTGTCATTACTTGATTTTAAAATGCTCACTCGCAGAAAGTGCTTGCCTCAAGTATTTTGAGATAAACGAGAATTTGATGGTATGCTTTTCTCAGAGTCGACTTCAACGTACCTCTCAAGGATGGCAAAATCACCAACAATCAGCGAATCACAGCAGCCCTTGACACCGTCAAGTATGCCCTGGAGAAGCAAGCCAAATCCGTTGTACTCATGTCGCATTTGGGTAGACCCGATGGCAGCAAACAGCTCAAGTACACCATGAAGCCAGTAGCCGACGAGCTGAAGAAGCTGCTGGGCAAGGACATTCAGTTCCTAGACGACTGTGTGGGACCTACAGTGGAAGCTGCCTGTTCTGACCCAGCCCCAGGGTCCATTATCCTCTTGGAGAATCTGCGATTCCATGTGGAGGAGGAGGGAAAAGGTGTTGGTCCTGATGGGAGCAAGGTAGTTTTCAGCATCAATACTATTTTAAAAATGTATTTATTGTGAGACAAGCTTGCTTGAGATATAGCAGAGTCAAATGTTCTGTAGCTCAACCAATTTGATTTCTTGCAGATCAAAGCTGACAAGGACAAGGTAACAGAATTTAGAGCATCTCTGAGGAAACTTGGGGATGTGTATATCAATGATGCATTTGGCACTGCCCATCGAGCCCACAGCTCAATGATGGGTGATGGTTTTGATGTGAGAGCCAGTGGTTTCTTACTCAAGAAAGAGCTTCAGTATTTTGCCAAGGCACTGGACAATCCAGAGAAACCATTTTTAGCTATTCTTGGGGGAGCCAAGGTGGCTGATAAAATTCAACTCATCAATAATCTGTTGGATAAGGTCAATGAAATGATCATTGGAGGTGGTATGGCCTATACATTCTTGAAAGTTACCAAGAGCATGAAGGTAAACACTTATACAATAAGTTTGATTTATTCCTAGTTTTTTGAGTAATTCATCTGAAGATAGTTTATATTTGTAGATTGGTAATTCCTTATTTGATGAGGAAGGTGCCAAAATTATCAATGATCTCTTAGCCAAAGCTGAGAAAAACAAAGTTCAGATTCATCTACCAGTGGACTTTGTGACTGCAGACAAGTTTGCAGAAGATGCTGCAGTTGGAGCTGCAGATATCGAAAGTGGTATCCCTGATGGTTGGATGGGTCTTGATGTAGGACCAAAATCTAGGGATGCGTTTGCAGGTATAATATATAATTTCACCAGATCACGTCTCTCTTTCTGTTTTAGAGTTGATATCGAGATATCAATTCTAATATTACTTACATTTTCTTTTTCCACATTGTGATTTGATACTATTCCACGAGTATTTTTCAAATAACTGCTCTCTGCGGAATTTTATATAAAATCTAATTTATTAAAATTCAACACAATCTCAACTCATACAAACAATAAAACATGGAAATTCAATATCAACAAATCAACAATTTCAGAGCCAATCAAGAGGGCAAAGGTCATCGTTTGGAATGGGCCAGCTGGAGTCTTTGAATTTGAAAACTTCAGTAAAGGAACGAAAAGTTTGATGGATAACGTCGTTGAAGCAACAAAACGCGGTGCAACAACGATTATTGGGGGCGGGGATACGGCAACCTGTGCTGCTAAATGGAAAACGGAAGATCAAGTCAGTCACGTCAGTACTGGTGGTGGCGCGAGTTTGGAACTGCTAGAGGGAAAAGTGTTGCCTGGTGTAGCAGCCCTGTCTCCAGCATAAGTTTGATTTACAATAAATGAGCTCATTGAATGAGCTTGCACCAAGTAATGTACAATATTTGTGAAAAATCTTTACTGTCAAATTTTGTTCAATTTTTTTTCGTAAATTAAGTAGATTATATCTCATGAAAATAAATTCATTATCAATTATCTTACTTGTACTCGAATATTTTGGATAACTTTCAAACAATCTGATTAGAGATCACCTAGTATTAACCATTCATTCACTGTTTGGTAAAAACGTGTCCAAGTGTAGACGCTCTTGTGTGCATAACAGCGGATGTAAATTCTTGACACATTTTGTGTCAATCAATAATTGTCCATGCGGGCGGGATTCTTTCGCTAATTACCACTTTCTTATAGAAATTTCTTTCACATAACAACGCAATTCGCAGACTCGTCCATGCCTGGGAGAGCTGAAGCTGCAATAGGATTTCCTTCGGCATTAGCTTGAAACAAAGGTTGCTCACTGATGAGATCATCTGGAGGTTGACCATAACATTGCATCTCTTGCATGAGAGCCAATGTCGTCTCAAATCGCTTTTTCTTGACTTCCTCAGAGTCCTCTTCTTTTTCAGATTCTAGTTCATGACATACCTGGAAAAGATTTTGGCCTGTATTATTTTGGAAGTGTGATGATTCAGTTGATTCTGATTTATTGTGCAGGAAGCTAACTTCAATCTCTTCTAGCTTGTGAAAGCAGGCCTTAATTAAAAATTTTAAAACTGATGAAAAAGTACCTTTTGCATGAGTTCTAGTTGTTTCTCATACTTAGAAAGGTCTTCTGCACTCAGAGTTGCTCTTTTCTCTGTCAGCCAAGCTGGATACCTGTCCACTAGATCTTTCAATGATGGGTATAATACATCTTTGGATAATAATGACTGCATCATTCCTTGCATGAATGGGAAAAAATCTGTTGCCCCATCTTCTAATGAAGTCTGCCCAAACATTGCTGCTAAATCTGCATCACTTATGGTTGGAATATTCTTGAAAAAATTGAAATCATTATGATAGAAGTTGAAATTATTTCTGTCAGATGAAATAATGAAGTCAACTCAATTATTAAACAGTATCTGAATGAAATCTGTATGAGAATGCTGTGATTCAAATTACCTGTATATTTTCAGAAGTAGCTGATAAATCTTTAAGAGCTTGACTTATTGCATTTTGGAAGTCTGGAGCAGGATCACTTCCAGTTTCACCTCCCTCAGATATGGCTCCAGCAACCGTTTGAGCCATTTTCTTGAATGACTCTCCCAAGTCGGTTCCGGAGCCTGAAAAGATATTTGATACACAATGTGGAAAACGTTCTTATCCCTTACTCATTACCATTCTGCATAAGTTCTTCTAAATTTCGTTGAAACTGATCTGCAGCTTGTTTAATGAAATCATCTGTCCATACTTCTTCTACTGATGTTTCTTCCTTGGAACTTCCTGTATTAGCTTCAGTCAATGTGGATGAGCCATCTTCTGTTTTGGATGCTGGTGCTTTTGCTGGTTTATCAAAGTCATTCAGGGCACCTTTAAAAATTGTTTCAAGCAATTAGCAAAAATTATGTAATGCATGACCTCAATTGGAGTAAGATTTCTCATTAAATGAACATTGTTCGGTAAACTTAGACTAGTAAGCCGGAATTCTTTTTTTAAAATTTTGAATA
Source organism: Eretmocerus eremicus (assembly GCA_030522705.1). NCBI lineage: Eukaryota > Metazoa > Arthropoda > Insecta > Hymenoptera > Aphelinidae > Eretmocerus > Eretmocerus eremicus. Next base: position 5,011 of record JAPYYZ010004490.1, read on the forward strand.
GCAAATCGATGGCAAAATGTTGACGAAATAAAAGATCTTTTAACTCGAAGAGCGTTTTGTTGAGGTTAAGTTAGATGGTCATAATCATTGCACACCATATCTCTCTGAATTATTTTTTTCAACGTACTGTCTAAAAGCTCGTTCAATTCCGGATCCTCCGCTTGGTCTGTGACTTTTTTTTCGTCCGACATTCTATGTTTTCTGAGAGAATCAGCTGCTTGTCTCGCAACATGCAGAAAGATATGAACGAGTCTTCACAGAACTGTATACTTACCGTTGTCACCGTTTGGCTGATGCTGACACTGCTGACAACGAATATACCTATAGTTACGCGCTTGCTGACTGCTGAATGCTCCCTCCACCCTTCACCGCTCCCCACAGATTCATCCATGAATGTTCTTCTTAGAATGAGTTACCTGGAAGACTTGCGTAGGTACTAAGAATACACTGCAGCACCGGGCTCGTAGTCAAATCAAATCGGGAGCACAGCGAGGAAAGCAAGAAACATTTCAAAATGCTGCGATTTATTAATAATTGATGTTTCAACTTATTGCGATTTTCACAAGATATACAGACTTAGAATTTCATCTATTTCAATCATATTGTATGGCAAAATTTCGATTCTGACAATATTCTCGTCTTGTGCTTGAATGATACAATTTCGTGCATGCTCCCAATGCTACCTGACTAATCATATACTTAGCCCATACATATAAATATAATTATCTTTCTTGATCTGCATCTTGATCTGCAAAAATTTTATCTAGGAGTTCTTTGCATATGTCTTCTTGGCTAGTGCTTCCTTCCTCTTTTGACTCTTTCAAAAGTCTTTCAAGAGTTTGCTTCAAACACAGTTCAGGTCGTCTACACTCCCTGAGAGCAGGGAAAAAATTATCATTCGTCAGTCCATTCAGGACACTTAGAAGCTGCTCCCTATTCAGAATGAAAGGAATAATCAAAACCAAGAAAAATCAAAACTATAGAGGTACTAACTGCAGGTACACAGTGAACTCTGGTTCAAACCTTGTTTCTGGAAGTAAACTACCCATTGCAAGAAGCCCAGCAGCTTGCTCAATCAGACCCATTTTGATTAATGTGTTCTTGAGGTCACTACCCTTATCTTTATTGCACAATGAAGATAGTAAAAAAGCTGATTTAATTTGTAACTTTTCCACAGAACTCTGAATTGCTCTCATTAGAACTGAGTAACCGTCATTTACTTCCATGTGTTTCAAACCCACACTGTGCCCTCTCACAATACCTGGATGAATTCAAAGGGATGAACTATGATCTGTGTTACATTATAAAAATGAGTATCTAAAAGTTCAAAACAGTAATGATTATCAATTACTCACACGAGACAGCATACAGTGCTTTGATTCGAGCTTTTTCAGAAATATCAGTGTCTACCATGTTCAATAATATTGGCATAAACCCAGATTCCAGTATTCTTTCCTGACAGAATGGATTGTTTTGGGTTAATTCAGCTACAAGATTGGCAACTCTAGACCTGATTCCACTGTGAGATGAGTTTAAACATGGTCCAAACACAGAAAATCCACCAATTTTGTAGAAATCGTTTGCCACATCCATGCTATCTACGCGATCAGCTAGTCTATCCAACGCAGCTTCATATTCTGATGGATCATCTTCTTCTCTCAACTCTACAACATTGTATAGTAACTTTACATCTTTTTGCAACTCTTCGGAGATATTCACCGTTATTGATGTCAGTACATTCTCAAGAAATCTCTTCCGCTGGAAACAAAAAAAACAAAATCTTGCAATTGGATTGCTAAAATTCTCATACTCCATCACAGGTATCACAAAACTATTTGGATTCAGTATTATTAAAATCTTCAAAAATCATCACCTCTTCATCAATTGGTTGAAAAGATGAATTGCTTGGCGCATCCTCAGCTTTTGTTGCTTCCATAGCAAACCTCAGTAAACCTTGCAGGTCATGTGGTTGTCTTGGCTGATTGGGAAGTACAGCAGCTCTCTCATTGTGCTGAGTTCTAGGAGCTTCTATTGATAAAGGCCGCGTTCTGCTATTCATGTTGTCTTGTTCCGCACTCTGATTTGGAATGTTTGTATTTCTATAATAAACCCCAGAGAAATAAATAGCTATGATTAAAATCACTTATAGCACACCGTAATTGTTGTGTCACTTCAAAATTGAATAGAATTACCTGGTTGGATCAGACATCCTGGATGAATTATCTGAATGTAATCCACCCATGAACACAGAGTTGAATTAATATTGAGTATGAAGTGAGAGAATACAACAAGCAGAAAGCGTATAAAAAGAGACGTAAGACGAAAAATGGAATAAGAGTAGCTAGGTATGCACACCTTTATCCAAAACCAAATTTGGAACATCCACTTCTCCTTCTTTCTCCTAACTTATAATTCTCGTCTATCTATATTCTTGTATGCAGTTTGCATTGATGAAGTGATGCAAATTCTTGGCAGCTTATTTGACCACACAACGTTTACACATCACGTTGAGTTACCACGCGAGACGCTTACGAACTAATAACACGAGCTGAGTATCACACACTTTCTAGGTTAAGTTGCGTCAGAAATGTCATACGCGTGAAGCTGTAAAGAGAAGGGTGCAAATGCAAAATGCATACCTATATGCATATATAGCTATAGATAACGTCAAGTATAGATTCATAAACATGAAGTAACACCTATCCACGTTCAACCGACAACTCTCTAATCCTCATTTTGAATCCGAGATTTTTTTATGCATGAATTAACTCATCCAATGTCAGAAAATCACATAGGTGAGAGGCTTGTTTTATTTGGATCAAAAATTACATTATGGCATGCAGAATATGATAAAGGCAAGATGATCTCGATGGTCAATTTATTTACAAAAATAAAAATACATTTTATTTCACTATACATCTCTTCAGAACCAAAAAATGGAATGCTATCTATTCTGTCCACCTATGGGTACAATGCTGATTTGTGCACACATAGTAAAGTCTCATCTCCTCTTCAGCACGTCTAGTTTGAGCTTGGAAGAAGACTGCTTCGCGGTGATTACACTTTGGGCATGGATGTTCCTCTGTTTTGGGCAAAGTTGGATCCATGATAACATCAGCAACAATATGTGTTAATTCACTGTGAGAAGAAATCGTTATTGATATTGAACATTGCAAATCCAGAGGCATGTTGTTATTATGGAATACTCCAAACTTACTCAATTTCGTGCATAATTTTGTTGACATATATGCAACTACTGTCAGCTTGCGTTTTGAAATCACAGTTTCTGCACTGTGGAAAGAAAATACAAAATTATCATCAATGACTCACTATCCTTCTGAGCAAAAAAGGCTCTAACCTCTTCAAGGGCTCAAGGGGTGAATAATAATTTAGTTCAAGTTTAGAGTGAGGAACATAACTTACTGCATACTGTAGAGTCTTTTGCTCTTTGTCTTCCTTAGGATACAACATATTATTACACTCCTGACAAAACTTTATCCCGACAAAGCCGGGTCCATCATCATGAGCACCTTCGTATCCCGCCCTCGACATCTTTGTAGATATTGTGTAATAATAAATTCTTGAGATTTAGAAATAACTCAATAGATCGTTTCAGCAGACCGAGATGATCTTCATTCAATAATGTTAATAAGTAATAAAATCAATGGGAAAATAATCTGTTCTACGATTTCGTGACGTCTCACGACTGTTGACAACTGTGAACTTGTATAATGGCCGCAAATGGCCGGACGTCGGACGACACTACTGGTCTACAGCGCAATATGCAGCTAGTGATCTGTGACCTCTCAAAGCTATCCTCGCGATAACTTTACGAGGTCACCTGAGTGCCCCCGGTTTCTCTCACGATTGGAGTATCTGATCACGGCGGGTCGGAACGACATAAAAGTGAAAGTTGCGCCAACTTTGGAAATTCTTATGGAGTATGTTTTGAGGTAGTTTCTACAATATTCTCCAACAAGAATTTAAAAAATCGGCTGAGGAATTTTAAAATAAAATCGATTTTATATTTTTTATCTTGTTTTTTGAAATGATTGATTTTCTTCATTATTGATTCTCATCTCTCAGCTTGGGAATTGAATTTAAACATCATCAGAGTACTCATCGTATCTGGCGTGAAAAAGCCTATTAATTCTTCAAAATTCAGTATTAGAACCACCCTCAGATGTACCCTGAACGAGTGACATTTATTTCAACGCTGACAAATCTCGTTTTGCTTTTGCATTCATTGAAATATGATGTATTATGCCTCAAAATCGTCGTGGGAATTAATATAATATTTGTAAAGTAAAAACTCATCGGTATGACTGTGCCAATACCAGAAACTGCTATGCAACAGCGCTCTTCGTGCCATATTATGATTATTGTATCTATAGCAAAAATAACGATTGAACCAAGTTCTTGCCGATGATACTCATCAATGATCCGATGTGATTTCTCAAACCTCAGCCTCCATCATCAAGAAGGCCCAAATATTTCAATGATCTCCACAAGCTATATAGGAGGCTCATGGACATCAATACGGGACTACTCTAGATGGATATTTTATTAAAATCTCATCCTATTTATCGTAAGAAGAATTTTCTAGACAAGACTTATTCCTGGAAGGTCACAAGTTATAAAAATGATCGTTATAAGGGGACCAGCTGCTTCGATAAGATTGGAATTTTTTTATCTTTCGACAGATATGGGTTGGTCAACTCATTCAAAACCATTTTCGAGTCAGTGGTGTGAAATGAAGAAGAAATTCCGGTTCATCCCAGTCTCAAATAGTATTGCTGAGCGCGTGGGTGAACTCTTGCAGAAATGAATTTATAAAAGTTTCAACCGCACAAATATCAAAGATGAAATTATAATCTAAGTAATTATAGAAATTGATGGAATAAGGAAGATGCGATTGTAATGAGTTGACTTTCCCGCTCAACTGTACTTGGAGGGACTGACATCAAGCACAATCTTCCTGTTATTAGACATTTATCATTCAAAAATGACGTTGAATAAGTCGACCAACCTACTTTTGTCTAAAGAAAAAAGATATCCCAACGGTATTCTACAAATCAAGTGCTTTCCATACTTTGTCACCCTTCACGAGCAATGATTCCTGGACATGAAAACATGTTGTTTGATGAATAGAATAGGATTTGATAGAATATCTTAGCGAGAGTGGCTCTTTATATGGTCTCTATGCTCAACGGGATCCTTTCTAGTGATTGAAGTATCACCCTCCTCATAAAGAGTTCCCACTAAACAATGAATGTTCCTGAAACGTTTCTGAAAGGGCTCTTCTGAAACCAAAGAATGTTTCCTAGGGCGAGAGGCTGTAACCAGTTTTGAAACCCGTTCACAGACGTGTGGGTGTTTGCCGCCAGGTGGACCCCAGATTTCGCCTCTCGCGAGCGACAGCGCTATACGATAATTCGTATATAACACGTACCGAATAGCCTCGCTCCCTCAAACGTCCAGGGCACCGTATGCAACAGCCCTAGAGCCTTATTACAACTCTTGAGCGGTAAAGCCTGGTTAAACCAAAAGAGTCTTTCAAAGACTCTTTGAAAGTCTCTTTGAAAGAGTCTTTCATATATTCCATTATTGAGAGTCACTGAAAGAGTCTATAAGGACATTTTAGACTCACGAAGGAAAAGGATCACACAATCCGAATTACAGGTTTAAATCATGTGTTTCTGCTGATCACTGCCAATTTGTGGGAGCCGTTTCTCTGAAAATCCTGCGGTTGTGCTGACAGCCCCGAGAAGCTGGTGTTGCCGCGGAATCATTATCACTCAGTGGGCTCCATGCATGTCGCACAGGCCTTTGAGCGATGTGACGGTGCTAAGAAAATTGGATGGGATCAGTTCAAATGTGGATCGAGAGAGAACGTTTGCCGCTTTTTGAAATTTTCATACCTGACAATTCCTGTGCCAAGGTACTCTTGGTTGACCCGCGCATTAGAATGGAATGGGCTGATGATATGTTCCTCACTTCAGGAAAATATCCCATCAAAAATTTCATCAATTGTCATTTTTTTCTTTTATTAGAAATCGAATGAAGGATGATTCATATCAATTTTATGCGCGAAAAATTTGAAAATTCATGCGGAAATATTTCTGGCTTCAATCAAATAAAATTTAACACTCAAATACGTGATAAAATTCAGTCTATAATAGTATATTACGTATTTCTATGTGGAAAATGCGTTTCTTCGCGGTGGAGAGCTGGGGCGTCGGCGAAGCCGACGCCACAGCTCTCCACCGAGGAGAAACGCATTTTACACATAGGAATGCGTACTGTATTTTATGTCATTTTGGGTGGAACATGCGTTTTTTCACGCGGGTAGCGCAGCGTACTAGCGTGCAGCGTACTAGCGTGGAAAAACGCATTTTCCACCCGAGATGACATAAAATATTTATTGATTACAATGATGAAAAAAATTCAAGTTTCAAAATTCAAAAATTCAAGTTTCTGTTTCTTAGTCGATTGCTTTGAGCTGCTTTCCACTTTTTGTCACGATTAAATAAGATGGAGTCCATCATGAATAATTCACAAATTCATCATTCATCAGATGCTTGCCGCCCGTAATCTACCTTTATGCGTATTCTGGCACCGATACACGCGTGGAGTATTAAAAAAATGACGCGCGTAGGTTCGGAGCATCTGGCACCGTCCGGTGATGCGGGGATGCTGCGGTCCAGATGCGGCTGCCGTAACCGTATGTTTATGTCATCTTGGGTGGAAAATGCGTTTTTCCACGCTAGTACGCTGCGCTACCCGCGTGAAAAAACGCATGTTCCACCCAAAATGACATAAAATACA